>JANSJX010000038.1:0-172627 GCA_026168455.1 Theocolax elegans
TTCCTTTAATGTATCTACAAAAATTTAACTGAGTCTTTAAATTTATATTTATTTTATTTATTAAACCAGATAAAATTACAACATTATGAATATGCCGCAATTCCTACAGAGATAAAATTAATTTATCTGTACGTAGCTCTGGCAACTTAAAACTATAAACTTAAGACTAATACTTGAAACTAAACCTATAACCAAAGCTTAAGCAAAAAATACTTAAGCTTCCTAACTAGTAACCAATAAAAACAATGATAAATTTTATAAACATAACAAAGTAAATTCAGCGAAAACAGCACCCCTTAACAAGTATAACTAGTATACAAGGTAGTGTGATTGTCTCGCTACCAATACTTAATCAACATTTGTCTAGCTGTCGTATAACTTTCAGTTGATGCATTTCTGTCTCTTGCAAATATAATTTTCTCTATGCTGTTTAATCTGGCTGAACAAGTAAGTCCCACCGCGCATGTAACTCTAAAGGTGGAAACATTTCTTTATTTTGTTTAGAGGAATCACATTTACAGGTAGATGTAAAAACTATGTCGTCAATAACTACTAGATCTTTGTATGGTAGTTGTCGTTTCAATGGGGAAACCGAGTTAGTAAAATTTGCTTCCCTCGTATTCCTCTATCAAAATAAAAAATTGCTTTATTCGATCCTATGTAGTTAAGATCACCATAAGACATACGAATGGCATTATGCTGTAGAACCTTTTTTCCCGCTGAATTTACAACTTTCATTTTTTTACTATTTTCGTTAGCTATATTGTCTATTTAGAGAAAACTGTTTCAATAGGGGATATATTTTTCTTTTTCATTAATTATTTTTCTTTCTGATTTTACTGATGCTTTCACAAATCTTATACTTAAAAGATGAAGAACAGCTCTTTTTATCCCATTCGTTGTCTTTTACAATCCAGTAACATTTTTATCGTTTTGCTTAATCTTATTTGTAATTAGATCCCTCACCTCACTTATCGCTAACAGCTCAGTAGGATTTAATTTATTATCAAATTCTCGTTCATACATATGTTTTATCTCTTTGGCTAATTTAATTACATTGTTTAAATTGGTTTTATCCATTCTACCCTACTGAAAATGTATGCGCAATTAATAGCGCAACTTTTGACGCAACTTTTTGCGCAACTTTTTACGTGTCTTTATCGAGCCAAAAGTTGCGCCATAAATTGCGCTACTATATTGAAAATTTGAAAATATATACATATGGGAGATTCCATGTGAAGTGATCCAGTTAAAAAATAGAATTTTGTTTTAATGTATGGAATCAGTAAAAAACTACTTGAATAGAGTGTAGCTAAATTTTTAGACCTAAATTTCAATTAGTACCAGAGCTGTAACCAATCAAAAATCGAATTTTTTGAAAAAAATGACTTTTTGGGCATTTTTATCACTTAATAACACAAAATCTAACAATTTTTTCTTATATTATTAAATTTTAAAAAGTTTATAAATTTCAGAAGAATCTGTTGAAATATTTCAGTTGATATCTAGTTGACATATTGAAGATACGTATAATTATAAAAACCTTTTGTAGTAAAAAAAAGGGTTGTTACTGATCACAGAAATATTTATCCATCCAAGAATCTAATTCATCGATGATTAATTACCTTCAAAATGATGCAAAGTTTCAGTGCGGCAGAGCATTTCAGACAAAAGTTATGGTGTCTTTAGGCAAATTTCTTAAAAAAAGAGACCGAATGTATTTTATGAAAAAAACAGAGTAACACTATAACGATTACCCGGATTTAGTTCGTCCGCCTCGAGCGGCGGATCGGGGACGTACTAAACAGGCAATTGCCTAATTTTCGAAAATGGGATGAGAGTGGGAAACACACACACACACTCTCGCGTTCTCATCCCTACGTACTATTGCGCGCGTAATTGTACACTTGATTTCTGTAAACAAATAAGTGTCGTCGGTTGACCTTTGACATACGAAAGGCTCCGACGACTTACAATTCGCGAATTTAAATATTCTATTCGTCGTGAATAAATTGTGTGACGATTTCCGTCACAAAAGCCCCCCCCCCCCCCCCCCCCCCGCCTAGACTCTTCTTTCGCCTCGGGAAGGCAGCGAGTTGAAAGAAAGGCACAATCTATCCACGACTACGCCGCTGTAACGCTTCTCTTCTTGTCTTCAATTGAGGCTGCTTCAAATGATTCTTCGGTGCTTCGTATGATATTGACGTGTCAATCAGTCACCACCTAGCCTTCGCTGACATGTTCTTACGTACGCCGATGCGTCTTTCTACCGCTTTACATGGTAATCCGAGGGTGGTACATATCTCTTCACATCGGATGTGTGTACCTCGTCCGTTTCCGACCAGACTCTTCTAGTCTCAGAACTACTGGAAGATAGTACTTCTTTAACTTCAAAGGGCCTGTCATACTTTGGTGCCAATTTAGCAGACATGCCTTACGCACCTTAGGAAAGTGTACGGCAACTTTAAATCATAAGCCTTGAGGACCTAGCTTGAGACATCTATTAGTTCTGACATATCAGACACCGTAAGACAAATTGGTGGGTATCGTGGGTAGATACCTGGCCAATAGTAATCTCTTGCAACGCGTCGTAAGTTTTTCAATTCCCATGTGACCCATAGCTGGGTGGAAATGAGAATCTACTAGAACTCGGTTCCTCTGCTCTGAGAGTAGCACAAGACGCCAGCTTTCCTCTCGTTCTGATACAGAGTCCAGGAGTTTACCGCTTGTAAAACGATATAGCATATCATCCTCCATTTTCCACTCCGGAAATCTTCGAGGGCATGAGCGTACATCGTTTAATCTAGCGATATACCATGGGTCTGTAATTACTTCGAACGAGGCAATCTCTTCTTCGACGGGGTCTGGGTTGATTGGCCACGAGGAAAGCGCGTCTGGAAACATAGTGCAAGGCTCCTTTCTTATGCACTATTTCAAAGTCCCATTGCTGCACTTCAAGTATCCTCGTGCTAACCTACCCGACGGCTCCTTGAGATTTTTGAGCCATATAAGAGCACTATGGTCGGCCACAGCCGTGAATCGATAGGCCTCAATATATGGTCTCAATCTCTTAATAGCCCATATGAGCAAGCATTCCTTTTCCGTGGTCATGTAATTACGTTCAGCGCGATTTAATAATCGGCTGACGTAGACAATCGGATGCTCGAAACCCTCGTCGTCCAGTTGCGGTCAACACCGCACCTATTGCTAAATCACTAGCGTCACTTTGGACGGTAAATGGCTTAGAAAAGTCTAGACGGGCTAATACAGGGGCTTCAACTAACGCAAATCTAAGCTGACGAAACGCTTCCTCTGCTCCTCGCCCCAATCGCCAAGCCTGGTCTTTACGCAGCAACTTGGTAAGGGCGCTTTCATGTCAGCTTCTCGATTACTGAATCGAGAATACCAACCTAACCATCCCGAGGAAGGATCTCAGCTGTTTGACATTACGAGGGGTAGGGTAGTTAAGGACTGGAGCGACTTGTTCCTCACAGGCTCAAGCCGTCCGAGTCCAATTTGTACCCAAGGAACGTTACCACTTGAACAACAAACTCACACTTCTCTCAATTCACTTCGAGTCCAGCGTCATTCAACGTCCTTAGTACGTATTCGAGCCATTTTAGATGGTCCTCAAAAGTTTCGGTAATGACGATCAAGTCGTCTAGATAACCAAACACATGAGTTCCACCTTAGGTCCGAAAATTGCATCTATAAGCCGGCAAAGGTCATAGGAGCATTCATGAGGCCAAAAGGCATTCTCGTGAACGCCACAGCCCGACCGGGTACAGCAAATGCAGTATAATACTCACAGAACGATGGTATCGTGGTTTTCTGTTTGGAGTCGTGTACTCACGCCTCTCTCTTCTATCTTGTCCCTCACAAGTCTTAGAAGAGGTCTCACGACGTCTCTGTTCAAACCTCGGTTTTTCGTAAGATTGAACACTATCGTCATTAGGAAGGTCTATCCATTCCTATCATCAACAAATTGACGTTCGTTGTATTAGCCTCGGGTTGCCTGTTGTCGTATTGTCTAGAGGTGTATCCTCGTGGACGTACGACCGTCGGCTTCCGTCTGCGAACCCAAGTCAAAATGTTGTGTTGGCACTTCACTCTCTCTAGTGCCAACATGTCCGCTGTTTCTTTGCTCTTCAATTGGAGGTAATGTTCGGGTGCATAAAAACCTCCGAGTTGAGCAGTCGTCAACGGTCGTAACCGTCGACGTAGTGGTTCTGCACGAGGTTGTAGCCACCGAAACAGGAACATAAGGGATAGCAGTCGTGGTCGTGTTAGCTACCAGTACCTCACCGAACCGTTTAGGTATAGCACCTGTTGATGCCAACCTCGGGCTTTGTGCATACTCATTGGCGAGTTCTAGACTGACCACTGGTGACAGAGCTCCATCTTCTTAAGGAATGGGTGCTCTGTCACTAACACCCTTTCGCGATCCGACATTTCGGACTCGCAGGAAACTTCCATTCTTGATGGGACCACACTCCCTTTCCTGGAACGAGGTTTCCTAATTTCCCATAGTTCCTGACATACTAGAGGTTTATATGCAGGTTCTGCCCTTACGTTCTCATCGTATTCTGGGAACCATGGTATTTCCAGATTAGTCTACACATTTTATCCGGTGAGCCAAAAGGCGTTCGCGGCACTCTCCGCTTCTTCGCCATTTGCGTTTAAACTTAGATGCTCCAATTGGGCATACACTGCCTCATCGGAAGCTTCTTCGTTTCCCGACGAATATCCCTACTATACTGATTCACGCATAAGCTGGGCCATTCGGCTTCATAGCTGCTGGCCATTATTTTTTTGACCAGCAGCAGCCGACGTGTTACGTCAGGAGAAGTACTCTCAACCGGGATTTCAGATGAAATCCCTAGTGTTTCAAATACTTCGGAAGTATCCAATTTTCAATTGGAAATTATTTTATTGGACTCACCACAATAAAATAATTATTAGTCCCAACGAGTAAAAAAAATTTGGTGTCGGTTTAATTACAATAAATTGTAAAGATGCACCGACTAGTGTACCAACAAAATTAATTTACTTGATCAAAATCCAAAAATTTTCTTTCAAGAAATGTGTTTTTCGTCCTTAGAAGGACAAAATAATTAAATTTTGCTGGTTAAAGTTTAGCAAATCACACACTTAACACTTGCATCAAATTAAAATTAATTATTTAACTTTCACAAGTCAAATAATTAATGTTATAATAGTGTCTTGTGACTCACCACACCCAAGACTCTATACAATTGCTTCTGCAAGCAAAAATAGTTTTTAACAAAAAAATCTTTAAATTATTTCAATATCGTCGGTAATTTACCAGTAATGGTAAATTTAACGATTTCCCAAAATATCTCTCTCACCAGTTATAATCCAAAAGATTCCTCACTGGCGAAAATAATTTATTTTGTAATCGAAATTGAAATAATTAAAGTTTCAATCTATTATAATACAGAAATAACAAATTATAAAGGAAAAAAAGAAAAGAAAAAAATTAAATTATTATCTCGCTACCGAGCCTAATAATTAATTTTAAAAAAATTAAAAAATAAATACAGTGTCTTGTGATTCACACACACACCAAGACACCATTTATTTTTCTTATCCAAGCCCAAAACAAAAAAAAAAATTTTTCCTTTATAATTTACACTACAACAACTTTGCGTTGCGACACTCTCATACTGCATACTTACATGTTCTCTCTCATTCCTATTAAACATTTATTTAATAACAAAAATTAAATTTTAATTGCAATTATAATCGATTTATATATAGTATGCTGCTATTAAATTATAAATTGGTGCATGCCTTGCTGCTTCTTTGCCACATTGCTGCTACTGCGTCATTATTTTGCTAGCTTATTAATCACTTTAAAATATTTTTCTCTTAAGAAAAGTAATTAATAAAATTTGTACATATTATTTCTTGGCTGCTGGGGTATTTGTCAGTACTGTTAGTACATTACGCTGCTGTTAGTAAAAGTAAATAGGAAGAGAGAATGTAGGGTTAAATGATTCCAAAGTTAGTTTGGTTTTGCTGATTATTTATTATAAAAAATATAATATATATTTTGCTCTTGCTGCTGCTGCTGCGTAAGGGTGGGATGAAAGGGGCGGAAGGGAGATTCATAGTCTTCCGCGCTTCCATGCATCTCCCAGAAGTGTTCGCTGCACCGCGGACAGTCCTTAGTGTGGAACCCTCTCATCCCACAGTTCCGGCAAAATAAGTTGGCGGTGCTTACGCAGGCCCGCCAACTATGCCCTCTTCCGCCACAGTTCCAGCACCCAGCTGAACATGTGGATGGTGGCGGTCGAGGATGGGTCCACCTGCTGCTCCTGGGGATGCTCGGGAAGGCGGGAGATTTTGGGTAGGGTTTGGAGGGATGGGATCCTACGGGGGGTTTGGGTGGAAATACGGGTCCTTAGTTCCTCTGGCTGCCGTTTCCCTGTTTCTTCGTGCTGCATTTAGGGCAGTCTCTAATTAACTCCCTGGTCTCCACAACCATAGCAGAATACCTGAGAGCACTCTGCTGCCCAGTGACCCAATTGGTCACAAATAAGCAGGGCTCTTTCTGCTTCCTAGGGTGGTTGGGGATTATCGGTGGTCTTATTGGTGCTCTATAATTGCTTTGGCTCCTAGGTTGCTGCTGCATATTTTGGCTCCTTGGCGATTCGGGCCTTTGCGGAGTCGTTGCTGCTTTTTGCCATTGCTTCTGGCTGTATTGGCGACTACCTTATTCCACGGCTGCTTTTGTTGTATGCTGCTGCTGCTACTTAGTTTACGGGTGTCGCGTTTTGCTGCTTCTTCGTACTTAGGGAAATTCGGCGCTGCTCTTCTTGGTTGGGGGCGCTGGGATTGTTGTATCGCTGCTTTTTATTGTATTTGGGGTTGGGTGTGTGCTCTTTGGGGGTCTGGGAGGGTATGAGGATTTGGGATTGCTCGAACTGCTTACTGCTGCTAGGCTGCGCGGTTTTTGCTGCTTCGGGTCGACGACCATATTTTGCTACGCCATAATCTTGCAAGGTTGGTGGTGGCTTGTATGGTTTCGTCGAGCAACCGCCTAGCTTCTTCCTTTTTGCCTAGCTTTTGTAGCTGCGCAAAATTATCAAATTGGCTTCTTTCTAATTTGCATCTGTAGCTAGGATGCAAATTTCTAAATGCTCTTCCAATTGATCTGTTAGCGGAAGCGGAGGTTTAATTTGGTCCAATATCCCTCGTAATTTTGAGAGATACGTCGGATGTCTTCATTTGGACCTTGCGTGCGATTTTCTACTATTTGCCGTAAGTTGCTCTGGATTTCCTCCGATCCATATTGCAATTGCACTGCGTCGACAAGTCAATAAAATTTCGCCTGCTGCTCTTTTCTCTCTTGAACGATCCCATGCTTCATCGTCGAGCACGGATGGGAGAGCTTTGATTATGTCGTCCATCGAGAGGTTATATGTCTCCTTGCACTCCTGGAGATTACTTAGAAAATGTTTCGGGATCGCTTTTCCTTGTCCCTTTAAATTGAATATGATATCTAGAGAAAATTTCGACCGTTCTTTTCTTCTAGTGAGAAGCGAATCCTCTAAATTGTTGCAATTGGAATAACAATTCCTAAAAGATGGCATCGACAAATTTGCTTGCTGTGCGGCTGCTGCTGTGGGGGATATTGCTGCTGCTGGGGAGAAGGGATGCTAAATTTGCATTTCTTCAGGGTTTAATTTTGGATTTGAGGCTTGTCGGATATGCTGCTCTGGTGTGCTTGTTCTCGTCGTTGCTGCTGCGCTGCTAATTCATCTTCCATTGAACGCTGGGGAGATTTCTTCTGCCGCTGCTGTGTGTGAGCTGTTTCTCGGGTCGTTAGGGTTCGATTGGTTACGCTCGTTTAGTGTTCGCTCTGCTGCTGTTTGCTGCACTGCTCTAAATGCTGAGGATTGTATGCTGCTTGACGTCCTTGGCTGCGAGTTCGTATAAATATGTGTGCTTTGTGTTGCTGCGGGAGTTGTATTCGGTATAAAGGGGTTATTTGATAAATTTTCATCTGTTGTGATGGTTGGAGCACCTACTGCTAAGTCACTAGCGTCACTTTGGACGGTAAATGGCTTAGAAAAGTCTGAACGGGCTAATACAAGGGCTTCAGCTAACGCAACTCTAAGCTGACGAAACGCCTCCTCCTGCTCCTCGCCCCAATCCCAAGCCTGGTCTTTACGCAGCAACTTGGTAAGGGGAGCTTTAATGTCAGCTTCTCGTTAATGAATCGAGAATACCAACCTACCATCCCGAGGAAGGATCTCAGCTGTTGACATTACGAGGGGGGTAGTTAAGGACTGGAGCGACTCGTTCCTCATCAGGCCTCAAGCCGTCCGCGTCCATTTAACCCAAGGAACGTTACACTGGAACAACAAACTCACACTTCTCTCAATTCACTTCGAGTCCAGCGTCATTCAACGTCCTTAGTACGTATTCGAGCCATTTTAGATGGTCCTCAAAAGTTTCGGTAATGACGATCAAGTCGTCTAGATAACCAAACACATGAGTTCCACCTTAGGTCCGAAAATTGCATCTATAAGCCGGCAAAGGTCATAGGAGCATTCATGAGGCCAAAAGGCATTCTCGTGAACGCCACAGCCCGACCGGGTACAGCAAATGCAGTATAATACTCACAGAACGATGGTATCGTGGTTTTCTGTTTGGAGTCGTGTACTCACGCCTCTCTCTTCTATCTTGTCCCTCACAAGTCTTAGAAGAGGTCTCACGACGTCTCTGTTCAAACCTCGGTTTTTCGTAAGATTGAACACTATCGTCATTAGGAAGGTCTATCCATTCCTATCATCAACAAATTGACGTTCGTTGTATTAGCCTCGGGTTGCCTGTTGTCGTATTGTCTAGAGGTGTATCCTCGTGGACGTACGACCGTCGGCTTCCGTCTGCGAACCCAAGTCAAAATGTTGTGTTGGCACTTCACTCTCTCTAGTGCCAACATGTCCGCTGTTTCTTTGCTCTTCAATTGGAGGTAATGTTCGGGTGCATAAAAACCTCCGAGTTGAGCAGTCGTCAACGGTCGTAACCGTCGACGTAGTGGTTCTGCACGAGGTTGTAGCCACCGAAACAGGAACATAAGGGATAGCAGTCGTGGTCGTGTTAGCTACCAGTACCTCACCGAACCGTTTAGGTATAGCACCTGTTGATGCCAACCTCGGGCTTTGTGCATACTCATTGGCGAGTTCTAGACTGACCACTGGTGACAGAGCTCCATCTTCTTAAGGAATGGGTGCTCTGTCACTAACACCCTTTCGCGATCCGACATTTCGGACTCGCAGGAAACTTCCATTCTTGATGGGACCACACTCCCTTTCCTGGAACGAGGTTTCCTAATTTCCCATAGTTCCTGACATACTAGAGGTTTATATGCAGGTTCTGCCCTTACGTTCTCATCGTATTCTGGGAACCATGGTATTTCCAGATTAGTCTACACATTTTATCCGGTGAGCCAAAAGGCGTTCGCGGCACTCTCCGCTTCTTCGCCATTTGCGTTTAAACTTAGATGCTCCAATTGGGCATACACTGCCTCATCGGAAGCTTCTTCGTTTCCCGACGAATATCCCTACTATACTGATTCACGCATAAGCTGGGCCATTCGGCTTCATAGCTGCTGGCCATTATTTTTTTGACCAGCAGCAGCCGACGTGTTACGTCAGGAGAAGTACTCTCAACCGGGATTTCAGATGAAATCCCTAGTGTTTCAAATACTTCGGAAGTATCCAATTTTCAATTGGAAATTATTTTATTGGACTCACCACAATAAAATAATTATTAGTCCCAACGAGTAAAAAAAATTTGGTGTCGGTTTAATTACAATAAATTGTAAAGATGCACCGACTAGTGTACCAACAAAATTAATTTACTTGATCAAAATCCAAAAATTTTCTTTCAAGAAATGTGTTTTTCGTCCTTAGAAGGACAAAATAATTAAATTTTGCTGGTTAAAGTTTAGCAAATCACACACTTAACACTTGCATCAAATTAAAATTAATTATTTAACTTTCACAAGTCAAATAATTAATGTTATAATAGTGTCTTGTGACTCACCACACCCAAGACTCTATACAATTGCTTCTGCAAGCAAAAATAGTTTTTAACAAAAAAATCTTTAAATTATTTCAATATCGTCGGTAATTTACCAGTAATGGTAAATTTAACGATTTCCCAAAATATCTCTCTCACCAGTTATAATCCAAAAGATTCCTCACTGGCGAAAATAATTTATTTTGTAATCGAAATTGAAATAATTAAAGTTTCAATCTATTATAATACAGAAATAACAAATTATAAAGGAAAAAAAGAAAAGAAAAAAATTAAATTATTATCTCGCTACCGAGCCTAATAATTAATTTTAAAAAAATTAAAAAATAAATACAGTGTCTTGTGATTCACACACACACCAAGACACCATTTATTTTTCTTATCCAAGCCCAAAACAAAAAAAAAAATTTTTCCTTTATAATTTACACTACAACAACTTTGCGTTGCGACACTCTCATACTGCATACTTACATGTTCTCTCTCATTCCTATTAAACATTTATTTAATAACAAAAATTAAATTTTAATTGCAATTATAATCGATTTATATATAGTATGCTGCTATTAAATTATAAATTGGTGCATGCCTTGCTGCTTCTTTGCCACATTGCTGCTACTGCGTCATTATTTTGCTAGCTTATTAATCACTTTAAAATATTTTTCTCTTAAGAAAAGTAATTAATAAAATTTGTACATATTATTTCTTGGCTGCTGGGGTATTTGTCAGTACTGTTAGTACATTACGCTGCTGTTAGTAAAAGTAAATAGGAAGAGAGAATGTAGGGTTAAATGATTCCAAAGTTAGTTTGGTTTTGCTGATTATTTATTATAAAAAATATAATATATATTTTGCTCTTGCTGCTGCTGCTGCGTAAGGGTGGGATGAAAGGGGCGGAAGGGAGATTCATAGTCTTCCGCGCTTCCATGCATCTCCCAGAAGTGTTCGCTGCACCGCGGACAGTCCTTAGTGTGGAACCCTCTCATCCCACAGTTCCGGCAAAATAAGTTGGCGGTGCTTACGCAGGCCCGCCAACTATGCCCTCTTCCGCCACAGTTCCAGCACCCAGCTGAACATGTGGATGGTGGCGGTCGAGGATGGGTCCACCTGCTGCTCCTGGGGATGCTCGGGAAGGCGGGAGATTTTGGGTAGGGTTTGGAGGGATGGGATCCTACGGGGGGTTTGGGTGGAAATACGGGTCCTTAGTTCCTCTGGCTGCCGTTTCCCTGTTTCTTCGTGCTGCATTTAGGGCAGTCTCTAATTAACTCCCTGGTCTCCACAACCATAGCAGAATACCTGAGAGCACTCTGCTGCCCAGTGACCCAATTGGTCACAAATAAGCAGGGCTCTTTCTGCTTCCTAGGGTGGTTGGGGATTATCGGTGGTCTTATTGGTGCTCTATAATTGCTTTGGCTCCTAGGTTGCTGCTGCATATTTTGGCTCCTTGGCGATTCGGGCCTTTGCGGAGTCGTTGCTGCTTTTTGCCATTGCTTCTGGCTGTATTGGCGACTACCTTATTCCACGGCTGCTTTTGTTGTATGCTGCTGCTGCTACTTAGTTTACGGGTGTCGCGTTTTGCTGCTTCTTCGTACTTAGGGAAATTCGGCGCTGCTCTTCTTGGTTGGGGGCGCTGGGATTGTTGTATCGCTGCTTTTTATTGTATTTGGGGTTGGGTGTGTGCTCTTTGGGGGTCTGGGAGGGTATGAGGATTTGGGATTGCTCGAACTGCTTACTGCTGCTAGGCTGCGCGGTTTTTGCTGCTTCGGGTCGACGACCATATTTTGCTACGCCATAATCTTGCAAGGTTGGTGGTGGCTTGTATGGTTTCGTCGAGCAACCGCCTAGCTTCTTCCTTTTTGCCTAGCTTTTGTAGCTGCGCAAAATTATCAAATTGGCTTCTTTCTAATTTGCATCTGTAGCTAGGATGCAAATTTCTAAATGCTCTTCCAATTGATCTGTTAGCGGAAGCGGAGGTTTAATTTGGTCCAATATCCCTCGTAATTTTGAGAGATACGTCGGATGTCTTCATTTGGACCTTGCGTGCGATTTTCTACTATTTGCCGTAAGTTGCTCTGGATTTCCTCCGATCCATATTGCAATTGCACTGCGTCGACAAGTCAATAAAATTTCGCCTGCTGCTCTTTTCTCTCTTGAACGATCCCATGCTTCATCGTCGAGCACGGATGGGAGAGCTTTGATTATGTCGTCCATCGAGAGGTTATATGTCTCCTTGCACTCCTGGAGATTACTTAGAAAATGTTTCGGGATCGCTTTTCCTTGTCCCTTTAAATTGAATATGATATCTAGAGAAAATTTCGACCGTTCTTTTCTTCTAGTGAGAAGCGAATCCTCTAAATTGTTGCAATTGGAATAACAATTCCTAAAAGATGGCATCGACAAATTTGCTTGCTGTGCGGCTGCTGCTGTGGGGGATATTGCTGCTGCTGGGGAGAAGGGATGCTAAATTTGCATTTCTTCAGGGTTTAATTTTGGATTTGAGGCTTGTCGGATATGCTGCTCTGGTGTGCTTGTTCTCGTCGTTGCTGCTGCGCTGCTAATTCATCTTCCATTGAACGCTGGGGAGATTTCTTCTGCCGCTGCTGTGTGTGAGCTGTTTCTCGGGTCGTTAGGGTTCGATTGGTTACGCTCGTTTAGTGTTCGCTCTGCTGCTGTTTGCTGCACTGCTCTAAATGCTGAGGATTGTATGCTGCTTGACGTCCTTGGCTGCGAGTTCGTATAAATATGTGTGCTTTGTGTTGCTGCGGGAGTTGTATTCGGTATAAAGGGGTTATTTGATAAATTTTCATCTGTTGTGATGGTTGGAGCAAGCGTGATAATTGGGTAATACGACGTTAGTTTACTCCCAATAACGATACTGGTGCTTGGCGATGTATATAATTCTGGAATGATCGGTTCCAATAAAAAATCTTTGCTGCTCTTGCTCAGATGGAGACGGCGTTCTTAAATGCCTGCACGTTGATTGTGCTTGTGGACGGTATGCTGGATGTAGCAATTTTTCATTTATGCCTCACTGCATTCCGTTGGCTCCTCCATTGTCAGTGGATCCTGGTACCATCCTTGCAATTGTCCGGTTTGCAGTTTCACGTATAGCATCCGACCAGATGTAATATTTGCGTTCTTGCTGCTCGGAGAGGGGGAGGGAAATTCGTAATTTCGGATTGTGTTAGGAGAGATCCAGGAGATTCTTCTTCTATTGGGCTAAATTCTTCCAAGTGTCGTCCATCTATTTCTGGTTCCATTCTGCTGCTGAGGGGCCATAATTTCTAATTAATTCGTATCGCGCTACGCGATCTCGAATTGTGCGTATATCGTCGTCGAGTTTAAATCAAGCTGATTACAGTAAATTGTAATTTTCCCATCGGCGGTATTATTTATGGTGCGCCTAATTATCGCTGCACCTTGTGCTACATTATCAATATTTATTTTGCTACCTAATTTGTAGTTGGCCGACATTTTGAATTTTCACTTAATTATTCCATCAATAATTAAGAAGGGGAGGTATAAGTTTGGCGCAATAAATCTGCAGCTCAATACTTATCGCAATTAAACTAACAGCTCAACGTTAAAATAAAAATTACTAAGCTGAAGTTTCTTATAAGTTAGTTATCTGCTTAAATATTACTCAGGGGAGAAAAATCCAAAATAAGGTAAATCAGGCAAGGTATAACAATATACCGGGTTTTTAGGTTTTCGGCTGCTAATAGGGAAAACGTAAAAATTATATATAGTTTGCTGCGAAATGCGGTTACGAAGTGCAATTAGTTGAAAAGCAAATGAAAAGAAGGAAAGAGAAAAAAAAATTTGATTTTTTATGTGCCAATTTGCTAATTTTGTTAATTTGTTAAAAGCAAAATTAAAGTTTTTATTACTGTGTAATTATTTGGCTGCTAGCAGAGAAAATAAGAAAACAAAAACAAAAATAATGTTTTCAATTTGCACGAAAAAATAAAATTTATTTATTCTGTATTAATTAAATACAGGTTTGCAAATTATTTATAATTAAATTGCAGCTTTTGCCAGAAAAAGGAAATAAAGTAAATATTACGTATCTTGCCTCACTGTTAATCGTTAAATGCACTGTTCGACAACATCTGATCGTACAAGAGAGACCATGGCGCCAGGATCGAAAAGTGCTTTAAAGTCCTTTCCACCGAGTCGTACCAAAAGAATAGCCGGTTATCCGATTGGATTCCAGCAATTATCTGATCGGTTTGACTATCGTCGTTAGGAGTCGATGCCGTGTGCGTCATTTTAGACGTACTTGGTACGGCATCTGCCCCCCTCCCCCTGAACTGTACTTCTCGGCAACGAGTTTGTACGGTTCATGTTATGCACACCATCGACAACTACCTTCTCCACCAAGGGCTCGTTATTGAAGACAATTTCCTTCTCCACCAAGGGCTTCTTGTCCTCTTTACTAGGTGTGTCACAACGGGGTGACGATGAGTAACAACCAAGGTCGTTCACTCCGATGGTGCTAAGCGGCTGAGATAACGATCTCTTTACGCCTTCTTCACCAATTATATCTCTGCTACCAGAGTATATTTGCCTTTGGAGTTCCTTAGACCAATCTTTAGCCTCACGCTTTTGTTGGTCTAATAAGGTTCCTTGTTCTGTTTTACCTTGCAAAGCTCGGGTGGAATTGACAGGTTGTGTTGTAAGAACTTTTCCATCTGTCGAATCCCCAGAACGTTTAGGATCCTTACACTCAGACTCACTTTCAACACCAACTTCGGTTTGAGAGGGAATTTGATCTCCGTTAAGGACTTTAGAGAAGTCAGCAAATGATTTGCTAGACTTCTTAAAGAGTTTCGAGGTTTCTCCAACCTTAAACTCTTGTCCTTGTAAACCATGCGGGTTTACTTACTGCAGTGCAGGGCGCCCGGGGCAGATCGGGTGCCCTGCGTTCAGGTTTCCCACGTTTTGGAGGAATCTGACGCAGTTAGGACATGTTTGGAGTGTAACGCCACTAGTTCCACACAGCTGACACTCCTTTGCTACCAATTCGGTAGAGCACTGCTCAGCGGAGTGCCCAATGTTTCCGCATCGGTAGCATGTTCGGCTCGGGCAATTCGACGACCTATGACCGACTTTTTGGCATGTAAAACACATGCCGACAAAGTTGGTGCTCAGGTTCGTTGGATTTACTGCCGTCGCATGTGGTTGCACATACCTCACCAGGTTTTGTGCCATTTGTGGGACAAAAACGTTTTGCTGGGGCAGTTGAGAATTCGTCAAAGCACGTCTTTTTCTTTTGCCCGAGCTCTGTTTTTGTTGTCCAGGTGACTGTTGAGAAACAGGAACGTACGATACGCATTTCGAATTGGGGGCACTCACTCCATTATTCGACTTGCCGTATCGTTTCTGATAACTATTAGCGACGTTGGAAGTACCGTACGCAGCGGCTGCTTCGTATTCGCTTAAAGAAGAGTTTGGCGAGTTTTTCGCACTTTTCTTGTTCTTCTTCTAAATAGTTTTCTTCGACGACTGTTTATCCGAATGAGAAGACTCATCCTTACTCTTTTCGGTAACAGTCGCCACTTTACCCGAAACTCGTGCTCCACCACTCTGTTTCGGAAAAGCTTCTGGTACGAGCTTCTCGCGCTTAACGTTGGAACTGGAGAATTTCGTGTCCCATGTTAAATGCTGCTCGTACTCTTCACCGTAGCTTGTCAAATCAGAGAAATTTCTGATTTGTCGTACTGGTATGTACCTACGGTAATCTAGCCTCATCTGCGAGTAGGCCATCTTCACCTGTTGTTCTAATGAGGGAGGGCATTTAAACTTATTTACGATCGCTCTGAAACAATTCAAAAACGTTGTAGCCTTTTCTCCCTCATTTTGTGTTCTTGATCGAAGTTCAATGAGTAAATCTTTGTCATTTATTATACGGCCATACTCATTCAGGAACTCGATCTCAAAATCACGCCAATCTCGAAGAGACGGCTGAACTGTTCTATACCAGAGCAGAGCTGATTTTGAGAACACATTGGGCAGGGCACTGAACATCCTGCGATCTGAGAACTCGTTGTCATTTCTGAAGTCGTGCAAACGGTTCAGAAACTCTTCCGCGTTCGGTTATCGTCTTCACGATACCTTGGCCTGGCCTCGTAGGAGTTTCTTTCCTGACGGTCATTTCCATTATCCGTCCGGGAACTCCTACGCCTGCTGGTAGAAGGATTCCTACTCTCTTGTCGGCCTTCAGCCGCCCTACGAGAATCGGATCTCCTACGAGTAGGTTCGCGATCAGACTGATACCCATCGGACGAATCCGTCTGATTACACTGATCGCAAGTAGCCACCGCACGTTTCTCTCGAGGCGTTTCTCTACGTCTGTCCGACCTCTGTTTGTGACCTTGCTCCGGAATTTCCGGCTGTGCTCGGTCGTCGAGTTTACGGTTGGACTGACGTTTCTGAGTACGTCTCTCCGTACAGCTATCACGACGTTCATCGTTGCTTGATGCTCTACTCACAGAACGATGGTATCGTGGTTTTCTGTTTGGAGTCGTGTACTCACGCCTCTCTCTTTTATCTTGTCCCTCACAAGTTTTAGAAGAGGTCTCACGACGTCTCTGTTCAAATAAACCTCGGTTTTTCGTAAGATTGAACACTGACGTCATTAGGAAGGTCATATCCATTCCTATCATCAACAAATTGACGTTCGGTTGTATTAGCCTCGGGTTGCCTGTTGTCGTATTGTCTAGAGGTGTATCCTCGTGACGTACGACCGTCGGCTTCCGGTTAGTGCCAACATGTCCGCTGTTTCTTTGTTCTTCAATTGGGAGGTAATGTGCGGGTGCATAAAAACTTCCGAGTTGAGCAGTCGTCAACGGTCGTAACCGTCGACGTAGTGGTTGTGCACGAGGTTGCAGCCACCGAAACAGGAACATAAGGGATAGCAGTCGTGGTCGTGTTAGCTACCAGTACCTCACCGAACCGTTTAGGTATAGCATCTGTTGATGCCAACCTCGGGCTTTGTGCAGTACTCATTGGCGAGTTTCTAGACTGACCACGTGGTGACAGAGCTCCATCTTCTACAGGAATGGGTGCTCTGTCACTAGCAACCCTTTCGCGATCCGACATTTCGGACTCGCAGGAAACTTCCGTTCTTAATGGGACCACACTCCCTTTCCTGGAACGAGGTTTCCTAATTTCCCATAGTTCCTGACATACTAGAGGTTTATATGCAGGCTCTGCCCTTACGTTCTCATCGTATTCTGGGAACCATGGTATTTCCAGATTAATGTCTACACATTTTATCCGGTGACGCAAAAGGCGTTCGCGGTACTCCGCTTCTTCGCCATTTGCGTTTAAACTTAGATGCTCCAATTGGGCATACACTGCCTCAATCGGAAGCTTCTTCGTTTCCCGACGAATATCCCTAGCTATACGTGATTCACGCATAAGCTGGGCCATTTGGGCTTCATAGCTGCTGGCCATTATTTTTTTGACCAGCAGCAGCCGACGTGTTACGTCTGGAGAAGTACTCTCAACCGGGATTTCAGTTGAAATCCCTAGTGTTTCAAATACTTCGGAAGTATCCAATTTTCAATTGGAAATTATTTTATTGGACTCACCACAATAAAATAATTATTAGTCCCAACGAGTAAAAAAAATTTGGTGTCGGTTTAATTACAATAAATTGTAAAGATCCACCGACTAGTGTACCAACAAAATTAATTTACTTGATCAAAATCCGAAAGATTTTCTTTCAAAGAAATTTATTTCGTCCTTAGAAGGACAAAATAATTAAATTTTGCTGGTTAAAGTTGTGGCAAATCACACACTTAACACTTGCATCAAATTAAATTAATTATTTAACTTGCTCACAAGTCTAAATAATTAATGTTTATAATAGTGTCTTGTGACTCACACACACTAAGACTCTATACAATTGCTTCTGTAAGCAAAAATAATTATTAACAAAAAAATCTTTAAATTATTTCAATATCGTCGGTAATTTACTAGTAATGGTAAATTTAACGATTTCCCAAAATATCTCTCTCACCAGTTTTAATCCAAAAGATTCCTCACTGGCGAAGATAATTTATTTTGTAATGGAAATTGAAATAATTAAAGTTTCAATCTATTAATAAATACAGAAACAACAAATTATAAAGGAAAAAAAGAAAAGAAAAAAACTTAAATTATTTATCTCGCTAACGAGCCTAAATAATTAATTTTAAAATAAATATAAAAATAAATACAGTGTCTTGTGATTCACACACACCAAGACACCATTTATTATTTTGCTTATCCAAGCCCAAAACAAAAAAAAAATTTTTCCTTTATAATTTACACTACAACAACTTTGCGTTCGCGACACTCTCATACTGCATACTTACATGTTATCTCTCATTCCTATTAAACATTTTATTTAATAACAAAACTTAAATTTTAATTGCAATTAAAATCGATTTATATATAGTATGCTGCTATTAAATTATAAGATTGGTGCATGCCTTGCTGTTTCTTTGCCACATTGCTGCTACTGCGTCATTATTTTGCTAGCTTATTAAATCACATTAAAATATTTTTCTCTTAAGAAAAGGTAATTAATAAGAAAATTGTACATATTATTTCTTGGCTGCTGGGGTATTTGTCAGTACTGTTAGTACATTACGCTGATGTTAGTAAAATGTAAATAGGAAGAGAAAATGTAGGGTTAAATGATTACCAAAGTTAGTTTGGTGTTGCTGATTATTTATTATAAAAAAAATAATTAAATATATATTTATGCTCTTGCTGCTGCTGCTGCGTAAGGGTGGGATGAAAGGGGAGGAAGGGAGATTCATAGTCTTCCGCGCTTCCGTTGCATCTCCCAGAAGTGTTCGCTGCACCGCGGACAGTCCTTAGTGTGGAACCCTCTCATCCCACAGTTCCGGCAAAATAAGTTGGCGGTGCTTACGCAGGCCCGCCAACTATGCCCTCTTCCGCCACAGTTCCAGCACCCAGCTGAACATGTGGATGGTGGCGGTCGAGGCATACGCACGAAGCGGGGGGAGGATTGGTCCACCTGCTGCTCCCTGGGGGATGCTCGGGAAGGCGGGAGATTTTGGGTAGGGTTTGGGAGGGATGGGATCCTATGGGGGGCGGGGGGGTTTGGGTGAGAAAATACGGGTCCTTATTTCCTCTGGCTGCCGTTTCCCTGTTTCTTCGTGCTGCATTTAGGGCAGTCTCTAATATAGACTCCCTGGTCTCCACAACCATAGCAGAATACCTGAGAGCACTCTGCTGCCCAGTGACCCAATTGGTCACAAATAAAGCATGGCTCTTTCTGCTTCCTAGGGTGGTAGGGGATTATCGGTGGTCTTATTGGTGCTCTATAACTGCTTTGGCTCCTAGGTTGCTGCATATTTTGTCTCCTTGGCGATTCGGGCCTTTGCGGAGTCGTTGCTGCTTTTTGCCATTGCCTCTGGCTGGTATTGGCGACTACCTTATTCCACGGCTGCTTTTGTTGTGTGCTGCTGCTGCTACTTAGTTTACGGGGGTCGCGTTTTGCTGCTTCTTCGTACTTAGGGAAATTCGGCGTTGCTCTTCTTGGTTGGGGGCTGCTGGGATTGTTGTATCGCTGCTCTTTATTGTATTTGGGGTTGGGTGTGTGCTCTTTGGGGGTCTGGGGAGGGTATGAGGATTTGGGATTGCTCGAACTGCTTACTGCTGCTAGGCTGCGCGGTTTTTGCTGCTTCGGGTCGATGTAACCATATTTTGCTACGCCATAAACTTGCAAGGTTGGTGGTGGCTTGTATGTTTCGTCGAGTAACCGCCTAGCTTCTTCCTTTTTGCCTAGCTTTTGTAGCTGCGCAAAATTAACAAATTGGCTTCTTTCTAATTTGCATCTGTAGCTAGGATGCAAATTTCTAAATGCTCTGTACAATTGATCTGTTAGCGGAAGCGGAGGTTTAATTTGGTCCAATATCCCTCGTAATTTTGAGAGATACGTCGAGATGTCTTCATTTGGACCTTGCGTGCGATTTTCTACTATTTGCCGTAAGTTGCTCTGGATTTCCTCCGATCCATATTGCAATTGCACTGCGTCGACAAAGTCAATAAAATTTCGCCTGCTGCTCTTTTCTTTCTTGAACCAATCCCATGCTTCATCGTCGAGCACGGATGGGAGAGCTTTGATTATGTCGTCCATCGAGAGGTTATATGTCTCCTTGCATTCCTGGAGATTACTTAGGAATGTTTCGGGATCGCTTTTCCTTGTCCCTTTAAATTGAATATGATATCTAGAGAAAATTTCGACCGTTCTTTTCTCTCTAGTGAAAAGCGAATCCTCTAAATTGCTGCAATTGGAATAACAATTCCTAAAAGATGGCACCGACAAATTTGCTTGCTGCTGCGGCTGCTGCTGTGGGGGATATTGCTGCTGCTGGGGAGGGGGGATGCTAAATGTTGTATTTCTTTCAGGGTTTAAATTTTGGATTTGAGGCTTGTCGGATATGCTGCTCTGGTGTGCTTGTTCTCGTCGTTGCTGCTGCGCTGCTAATTCATCTTCCCATTGAACGTTGGGGAGATTTCTTCTGCCGCTGCTTATGTGTGTGCTGTTTCTCGGGTCGTTAGGGTTCGATTGGTTACGCTCGTTTAGTCTTCGCTCTGCTGCTGTTTGCTGCACTGCTTTAAATGCTGAGGGTTGTATGCTGCTTGTCGTCCTTGGCTGCGAGTTCGTATAAATATGTGTGCCTTGTGTTGCTGCGGGAGTTGTATTCGGTATAAAGAGGTTATTTGATAAATTTTCATCTGTTGGGATGGTTTGAGCAAGCGTGATAATTGGGGTAATACGACGTTGAGTTTATTCCCAATAACGATACTGTTGTGCTTGGCGATGTATATAATAATTCTGGAATGATCGGTTCCAATAAAATCTTTGCTGCTCGTGCTCAGATGGAGACGGCGTTCTTAAATGACTGCACGTTGATTGTGTTTGTGGACAGTATGCTGGATGTAGCAATTTTCCATTTATTGCCTCACTGCATTCCGTTGGCTCCTCCATTGTCAGTGGATCCTGGTACCATCCTTGCGATTGTCCGGTTTGCAGTTCCACGTATAGCATCCGACCAGATGTAATATTTTGCGCTCTTGCTGCTCGGGGAGGGGGAGGGAAATTCGTAATTTCGGATTGTGTTAGAGAGAGATCCAGGAGAGATTCTTCTTCTATTGGGCTAAATTCTTCCAAGTGTCGTCCATCTATTTCTGGTTTCCATTCTGCTGCTGAGGGGCCATAATTTCTAATTAATTCGTATCGCGCTACGCGATCTCGAATTGTGCGTATATCGTCGTCGATGTTTAAATCAAGCTGATTACAGTAAATTGTAATTTTCCCATCGGCGGTATTATTTATGGTGCGCCTAATTATCGCTGCACCTTCTGCTGCATTATCAATATTTATTTTGCTACCTAATTTGTAGTTGGCCACCATTTTGAATTTTCACTTAATTATTCTATCAATAATTAAGAAGGGGAGGGTATAAGTTTGGCGCAATAAATCTGCAGCTCAATACTTATCGCAATTAAACCAACAGCCCAACGTTAAAATAAAAATTACTAAGCTGAAGTTTCTTATAAGTTAGTTATCTGCTTAAATATTACTCAGGGGAGAAACAATCCAAAATAAGGTAAATCAGGCAAGGGTAATAACAATATACCGGGTTTTTAGGTTTTCGGCTGCTAATAGGGAAAGACGTAAAAATTATATATAGTTTGCTGCGAAATGGGGTTACGAAGTGCAATTAGTTGAAAAGCAAATGAAAAGAAGGAAAGAGAAAAAAAAATTTGATTTTTTATGTGCCAATTTGCTAATTTTGTTAATTTGTTAAAAGCAAAATTAAAGTTTTATTACTGTTAATTATTTGGCTGCTAGCAGAGAAAATAAGAAAACAAAAACAAAAAATAATGTTTTCAATTTGCACGAAAAAATAAAAATTTTATTTATTCTGTATTAATTAAATAAAATATAGGTTTGCAAAATTATTTATTAATTAAATTGCAGCTTTTGCCGAAAAAGGAAATAAGAAAATATTACGTATCTTGCTCATGTTAATCGTTAAATGCACTTAATTATTTATTTATGAATATAGTAAAGTACATATACTTACTAACTTGTAGTATTTTAGTTAACAACTTATTAAAATTTTGGATTATTTTAAACGGTTATAAATAGAACTTCACCTCCTAAAATTAATTTATTTAATGACGAACGATCATTGTCAGAAGTTCTATGTCATTAACATTTTGTACTTTTAGAGTAATAAAACTTTCTTCTTTAATAAATAAATTTTTGTAGTAATTTTAAAGAACTATTTATAACAAATTAGCGGCATATAAGTAAAAACCTGTTTCTTCCATTTCTCCCGTGATTCGTAATTTGCACCCTCTTTCAAAATTTGCGTTTTAATCCATAATTATGTCCAATTTATTTTTACTATGCAGAGCCCAAATATTTAGTTTGATTATTATAAACAAATTCATTTCTTAATTATCCTTCTGTTTCTAATAAATACATACTTGTTTATTTAAAATATTGTGTTATATAAATATAAATTATATATATCCATACAATTTTGAAATATTAATTTAAAAAATATTTAAATTAATGCTCCTAAATTAATAGTTTTTGAAAATCTATTCAAATGTAATTCGTATTTTATATTGCCACTGTTAAAATTTGAATTTTCTTTTGCCTATACTGTTTATAATAGAATTATCTTAAAAATACAATAATTAATATATTTAATTTTTAACCCATTGTACATATCATATGGATATTTGGAAAAGTGTATGTTATACTTGATTAATATTTATTTCATCTTCAAACAATTCTGCATCTGCATTCAAAGCATTACATTGAATTTAGATCCGTTATTATTATTGAGTATACGTTTAAAAATTTTATGAGTTTTATCAAGAATGAGTAAACAAATACACATTCTTTCAAGTTATGTTCACAACTTTTTTTTGCGCACGGAAAAAATACATATATTATGTATTCTTAAAAAAACAATTTTAAAATATATATATTATATATATAAGGGCTAAATTATATGAAGCAATAAATAATATTAATTAACACAATGCAAAAATTAAAATAAACGGGTTATAATAATAAATGGTATGGCTGCGATGAGAGAAGGGGGGGGGAAGCGAAACAAAATGTTAAATTGCGTGTTAGAAGTAAATAGAAGTATTATAAATATAGAGAAATATTGTGCATAAATTATTAAAATTATATATTCAAATATATAAGTGTTTTCTAGGTACAGCTACGCAAGTAAAATTAAAAATTATAAATATTTACGCACTGTACAATATTAAACACAACAAAAAAAGTTATTTTGCGTAAAAATATTGTTTAAAGAAACAGAAACGACTTTCAATAATTATATTAATTATTAAATTAATTAATTAATAATGTAAAATTATAATACCACAAATTAAAGATGGCCGAACATATGGCCACGCGGCTTCTTCCTCCTTTCCGTATGTGTGCTTCACGCGGGGGAGGGGAAAATGGCTACGGCTTATTACAATTATTAAATTATTAATTTACGTCCGCTTAACGTGTACAATTATGTATTTAACAATTGCTGCTGTTTGTTATAAAAATAAAACAAAATTTTACTTATTAGTTATTTTAACTAACGAGAAAAATTATCAACGAACGTTTATAAATATGAAAAATACATATTTCCAGCTGCTATTTGGTAAATTGGCAACATAATAATTAACTATATAAACTATATAAATTTAATTAAATTTAAGAGTTGCTGCTGCTATAAAAAGATTTCTATTTATGCTTTATTCACGCGAAGAAGAAACGAGAAAAAATTAATCACTTTAATTTTTCAACATCGAGCAATTAATATATAGACGCCATTTTAACAAAGTACAAAGAAAACACGTTGTCGATGCCGAAATACCACGTTGGGCGCCAATGTAACGGTCACGCTGGGGATTAGGGCGTGGCGTCAAAGGCGAATTAAATGACTAAAATATATAAAATAATAATAATTTATATATAAATTAATAAATGGTTTGGGCGCCAGCCGCGTACGATCGCGGCGAATTTCTTTAATTATGCTCGGCTGCGTGCGAGCTGCTGCTACTTGCTGCGCGAGGGGAGTGGAGGGGAGGGGAGAAAAAGGGAAGCACACTTACGCGTTGGAGGAAATGCGGATATCCAATGCAGGCGTACACCCACCATATCAACGTGGAGATCGTCTCCTCGGATTTTGCTATGCTCGGTCGATTGCTCTCTCTCGTGAACACACACACACAAATTATAATTGGTGATCGGTTGCAGATCACGAATCTATATATATCGGTCGGCGGGTGTAGCCTCGATGGCGTCCCGATGAGCTCCCCACGAGCTAACCAGAGCTTCGCACAGAATAAAAGTGCACAGTTTACTCAAACACAACGAGTAAGCCCTGATTCCTCACAACCATGTAGGGAAACAACTGTAGAGAATCCAATACCTCAACAAAAGCAAAGTGAAGAAGAAATAGTCCCTAGAAATAATGGTAATCACAGAACCTCAGTAAATATCAATTTATATCCCGAAGTAGAAATAGAATCGTACTATCGTACGTAAGATGATTCTAAAGATGAATGAAAAAGTTACTATTAAAGAGATGCAAAAAGATGAAGAAATAGGAAAAAAAGAAAAAATCCAAAATACCAGTTAAAGAACAGAAGAAAAAGAAGAAAAATAAAAAAGATGATACCGACGACGATGAATCGAGTGAAGATGATAGTAGCGATGAAGAAAGCAGTGATGAAGAGAACGATACCGATGATGATACAGATTCTAATCATAGCGATGAGGACGCAGCTTCTACAACTAAACAGAAGAATCTAAAAAGAAGTCAAAGAAGTTTGATTTAGGAGAAAGTGAAAAGATACTCCGACTATTTAAAAGTTGGAATCTTTCATTCTCGGGAGAAGATAAAGACAATCCAAACGAATTCTTATCAGGACTAATTAATTTCAGGAAAAACGTTCTAATGACAGATGCTCAATTTCTTAGAGGCCTCCCTTGCGTTTTTACGAAGAGTTTAAAGGAATATTTTAGGAGTGAAAGAAAATCTAAAGTCTAGAAGGCTAAACAGGCAAAGGTGCACATTCTATATTACATTTAATACTATTCTATTTAATTATTGTTAGTTACAAAATATGGTATATCTTAAAAAATTGTTTTTTTCTAAATAGGTAATATATTACATTATATTTATAATTTATATGGAGGAACGAGATAAATAAAAGGTTGCTATGGACGATTTTATTTTGACGAAGACATAGGAAAAGAAGGTGAAGAAGAAACAAATTGCTAAACATCAAGAAAGGTTTTAGAGGAGAACTAGGAACAGTCATTGCTTCACATGTCTTCTCCAATTGTTAATGATGAGGTAGAGATGTTATTAGATCCCTCATTTAACCAACGTGTAAGCGTCAAAGTACTCCTTCAATTGATCAAGAAAAGAATATTTGTAGTGATGCATACCATTGTATTAATGTGTGGATTGATAATTTAATGAAAAATTAGAAAGGAGTGAAAGAAGTTTAGAAAAGATGAATTGTCACCGTCAGTTGATGTATACAATAAAAGCCTCAAATCATCCTGGCATGCAGAATTCATACTATATGCAATATATGTGCGGAAAAAAGGGATATAGCAAAAAAATAGATGACAATCATTGATCTTTTCACCTTTTTAAGTGATAGGTCGACATCTTAAAGTATCATTACAAGGAGTAAGATAGTTGAGTTTATAAAAGACACTATTTGTAGGATAGGGTCTCTTCTGGTGAATTAAAATTTCCACGACTTGTTACTAGACCCAGACCTATGTTTCTTAACTGCAAAACACATGGAAAATCAATAGGTCCGACACTTTACTAATATGTCAGCTTGACCAATATACAGGCCAGGCTTACTTAAAGCTTGTTGGGCTATTAACTGACTACTTCAATATATATAAAGATTCATTTTTAGACAGGATTATAGAAGTATTAAAAAATTGGGAAAAGTTAAGAATTATATTAAAGAATAATGTATTTAATTGATAAGTTTATGGGAACCTTACGTTATTGGGTGGATAATAAAAGATGAACAAGAAGATTTAGGATTTTCGGATCTATTTAGGTCACCGTAGAAGAAATAGAAGCTGTACTTTGCACGCATAATCTACAATCGATTGCATGGATTTTATCCTACCAAAGCAAATGAGCGTGATGAAATAAGATATTCATTAGAATTAACAGGACTAACAAAGACAATGGGACATCCAGTATTACCAATAGAGGGTAGCTTTAATAAGATCAAAGAGAAAGGCCAACTTGTTCTTGATATCAATCAAGAAATAGTTAGTAACTGTACAGGAATAGCCATAAGAGATTAATAATAAATTATAAGAAGAAAAAGATATATTACCGAAATGAAGTTTTGTCCTGACGGTTAATTAAAGTATTAAATTCCAATACAGCAATTCTGAAGAGGTATATGCAGATTATCATTTGTGGAACGCTATGATTGATCAGACACTTGATTATGATTATTCACCAAATGTCGCAGAGCTATTAAACGATTCCGCTTCCGCAGTGTTACTAGATGTTTGGAGTCGAGAATATGATAACTATGCTTTTGAATATAGATACGGAGTCAAAAACCAAGTTTACCAAACTCAGACCAGCCTTAGAAAAGAGAATAATTAGTCAATATTTGAAATCTAAAGAGATATAGTGAAGACGTTGTGACGTTGTAAAATACAACGCACCAAGTACTGCACATGGCTTGTATTTACAAGTCATGTGCATGCTAACTGGACATTATGATAGCTCGCGATCGCGTCGCAGGTAGCAAATCCCTCGCAGGCGGACCGAAGTGCCCGATGCACTTTTAAAATAAACACTGATACCCACGGTATGGGTATGTTTTAGCGACCGATATTCGACGGTAGTACGCGGACTACGACCCAGACCACGGCCGGAGGTATCGTGAGCCAAGGACCGAGCTCAGGTCATCTCCGTACCTGGCGTACCAATAACTGCTGATGTCAACAAGACGGGAGGTTAGCGGCGTCCTAACCTCAACCGTCACACGTGCTCACCAGACGACGGACGGCTGAGATGGCATGGGTGCGCGCACGCCCGAATACGTACTAGTATCCGGGAGAGCCAGGGTGCTCCTCCATCTTACACCCTTATACCGGGAACGCGGCACCGACGGCGACGCTCGTGCGGCACTAGCGTGGTGCGCCGGGAAGGGGGAAATCACTCGAGCAGCGAGAGTGTTGCGCGCGCGAAGATGCTCGAGTGACCGACCGTAGTAGGAATGGGTGGGAGCGCGCGGAGCGAGGAGAGCGCGAGTAGATATGGAGTCGCGGTATACCTAATGTATGCGTGCAAAGTATACGCGGCATTAGAATACATATATATAGATATACGGTGCGCGCACACCTATGTATGCGTATATACTATAGTATATAGCGCGCACACGTATATTAGATTAATGAATTATTGTAATCACGTTGCGTAGTAGTTAGTTAATTAAATAAAATACGTAGATCCGTCGGTAGAGTTTGGGGTGTGTCGTAATAATTGTTTTTAATGTATATAGTTGTAAATAGTTGCTGATATGAATTAAATTTTAATTGTTGTGTGAGTGTGTCGGGAGTAGTTAGTATGAATTATATAGCCGGTAGGCACGGGGCGGCAGCACCGAATGGGTTACCGATATGGTAATTAATTATTTGTATTGCGCGCCTTCCGAGTGTCGGGGATGATTGGTTGCGTGATGACCCATAATGAACAGGTTGGTTGGTGACGTAAACCATATTATTGGATAATCGGCCTTGACGGAAATAAGATCAAGGCTGACTACGCGTATCGATCACGCAATCAACCACCCTAATCAACGGGTAGATAAGAATATCGTAAGATGAGCAGGATGGCGATAGGTTGGAGGAAAATCCTTAATTTTGGGGATCACCACGCCGCGAGCCGGATGAAAAAGCCGGTCTCGACGATTCGCTACCCGATCGTCCGACTAGGCGTCGAGTTAATTTTGAGTAGAGTTTTTTTTTTGAGGCGAAGTAGCCATTTGTAGAGTTGAGTTGAGTAGAGTAGAGTACAGAGTTGTAGTCGAGAAGTAGAGTCGAGAAGAGTTGTCTTGGAGCTGAGAAGATTTATTAGGCGAGTAATATTTACGGCTAGCCCGACGGGCGGCCGAAGATATAATACTATACTAGCAACAGATACCTCGCTCGCTAACGCTCACTCGGTTGTATTTTGATCGTGCTTATTTTAGATGAGTATATGTAAAATAGTTACACAGCCTTTTTTCTTTAAAGTTAAATGTGACATTTTTATGTTCATTTTTTAAATGAAAAACATTACATTTTTTAAATAATTAGTAAACCAATTGGGTTTATCAAGGCAGAAATTGCATTTTTATAGATACACCAAATTCGCTGTGTAAAGTTGAAGTTTATATGCATATAAATTTAAATTTTCTTGGATTAAAGCCCTTCGACAACTTTTATCCTGCAAGGAGTTTTTTGTATTTGCACCTGTTTTAAGCCTATTTTTGATAATATTTTAATATTTTACTTAATGAATGTGTTAAAAATCATCAAAAAAGAATATTTTTATAATATATTTTATAAACATGACATTTCACATAATATTTTATAAAAATTACAAAAATATTTTTATAACCGTACTCTACCCTTAACACCAACAATGATAATTTGCGCATTGCGAAGAGGATTATGGTATAATTAATGTGGTGACTGAGATGTCGTTTTTGTAAAAAAAATTGAGAAATAAACAAAATATGATAGTTAACTACCAAAGTTTTAAAATTAATCAAAATTTCTTTAAAATTACATGTAACTACTATTGTACAGACGATTGAAAAGAGTGTGAGAACTCGATATATTTTGTGTCGACTTTCCAATATTTTGGTTTTTTAAAAGAGGTTATAGATTAAAAAAAACATCAAAGACAGAACTGAAAATAAAGTTCAACTGAAAACTTGATCATCTAATGACTATCAATTATTTCGTGACATTCAAAGAATCCGTCAAATGTCAATCATTCGTGAGATTTCGACTCCATTTTCATCATTATTGCAGGGGTCCTTTATAGTATATGAGCGGGCAATCGTTTCAAAAAGGCATCTCGAATCTTGATCTCGCGTAGACGAGTTGAAAAGATGTGAGAACTCCATATGTTTTGTGTCGACTTTCCAATGTTTTCGTTTTATTTGATAATTTTAAATAACTATTTATACATTATTGGATGAGAGTTAGGCTCTTGGATAGTGTATTTGATGAAAACCTGATGTCGTTTCTGCAGACCAAGACATGTTGTACTGAAGTCATTTAGATTTTTCGTGTATAGTTGTAACACACGCTCCGTAAAATATATTTATGCTTCCAGCGTTAGCCAACATATGAATATTGTATTCGACTCTTACGGCGAGGATGTGCTGGTAAGGTATACATTTCAAGAATCATATTTTTTCAATGCATGATCCATTTAATAGTAACATAATAAGGGCTCTGTAACAGTGTAAGTTAAGGAAAGAAAAGTATACTGTTAAATTTTGACGCTAATAATGATAGAATTAAATACAGAAAGAAAATAAATATGACAAAAAGTAAAAAATAAGTATATATATATATTGTGTCTGTGTAAAAATAATCATTATAGGTTATTATAAAGAAGGTGTGTGTGCGTGTGTTCAGAAAGAAAGTGAAATATGTCCATATATTTAATATATTTAAAATGCACACACATAAATAATTTCCATTTGGGGGGTATCGTAATTTTAAATAAATTGATGTAATATAATTGTTTACAGAATACATAAAATATAAGCATGTTATATACTCTCATAAATTATATTTTTCTTTAATGGCGGTGGTAACATTTTTTATAAAGTGGTATAATACTGTCGTTGTGTTATATATGGTTTTAATTTGTATGTGAATGTAGTATTATTTCAAAGTGATGGTTTTTATAATGCATATTTAAAAATTTTGGTATTTAATAGAATCTGTATAGTAATTGTTATTATAAAATTGAGTGTTATGAAAATCATTTTTTACGCACGTTGGGTGAGTGATTGTATCTAAATGGCGGCTCTGTCGAAATATTTTATACATGATATATGCAAATATAATTCTAATTGTAAAATTTTAACAAATTTAAGTTTTTAAATAATAATTTTAAATACCTGTTTATACGTTATTATAAGAATTAAACTTTCGGTCGTTGTATTTTGGGAAACTCTGATTCTTTTTTGAAGTCTGTAAGTTTTGTCGAACGGCAGGCTATTATCAATTATTTTGCATATTTATTTTAATGATTCAGTAGTAGTAATATTTCAATGGATTTTTCTTATATTTCATTTTTTTATACATCCTTATAAAAAAATTTAAGTATAAATGAATGACCTTTTTTTAAATAATATATGTATTTGTTTTCTTTTTTTAGTAATTTTTTGTTATTGTTTATGCGTAATAAATTATTAAAATCACAGTGATTTTCTTTGAAAATTCACTTTACTAGCGTATAGTTTTTTTAAAATAAAGCGTAAACTTGTATTTTATCATTATTTATATTTGAATATACAATAAAAATCCAAATTACGATAAGATCTTTTTCTTCATAAGACGTTTTCTGGTAAGTAATTTCATATTTCCCTTTTTTTTAAAATTCATTTCTGAATAGCCTATATCATTTATTTGTTATAATTTTTCGACATTTAATTTATTGTTCTAAATCAATTTATTTTTATAAGTAAAATAGTTACGACTAAAATAGTAATATTTTTAGATTACTGTAAAACTCTCGAGACATTCTTTAAAACCAGGAGCACTTCCTTATGAACATGGTTGTCTAGAACCTGCCAAAAAAATAATGAAATTAAATCAACTTTTAGACGAGCAGTGTCAACCATCAACCTCAACATCAACTGCTACTGGCAGTGTTGAGGAAATTGTAAATATGATGAAATTTTAAAAGAAGATTTACTTCATGTAATAATGTTATATGTTTATTTAGAAAAAAGATTATTTTCATATTATTTACGTGCATTATATAAATTTTCTGATTTCATATTAGAATACAATTTCATGTAATTCAAATGAATCTAAGACGGAACTGCACAAAATTCCGAATGGGTTGTACGATGTACTTGTAAAAGAAAAAGAGTCTATAAAATATCCCAATCATCAGTGGGCATCAAGTCATTGCATTGAAAAAAAAGTAATTATTTTTTCATTTATTGATGCAACATCAAGTCCATCTGGAAGTGGTAATGTCATCCCTATATCAAAGAAACAGGTATATTTTCAAAAATTAATTTTTTTATATATTATGAGTAAAAACATTTATATTTTGAAATTTTCGAAATAAATTGTACTCTAAAATTATTAACTTTAAATATAAATAAAAAATATTAGTCTTTTAAATATAATGTAAGCTTCTGTGAATCTTATTTCAGTGATAAATTATATTTCATGTTATTGTTTTCAGGTTATTGTTCATGGTAATTCAAGATTGCAGTTTCGATTTTGTAACAAAAATATAGAATTACAATTGCATCAAAGCAATCCACAAACATTGAAAGAATTTGAAAATTTTTTGCAAGAAATTGACGAACTTGAAATATGTACTGGAGGACCATCGATCAAATATTTTAGAGATATCATTACAGATTCCGCTTATAGAGACTTGGTATCATGGAGACATAACAAATGTCCAATTATTTTAGTTTCCGGAAAAGTGTGTCAGTATTGTTCGGGGCTATATAAAATTCTATCACAGAATCAAATCCGACAAAAACAAACAAAGAAGCGTATAAAAATACCCACTTCAGATTCAGTGAAAAATACATTTAAGAAAATATCAAATGAAAAACGCGTACTTAATCAACGGTTGTCTAGAAAACAGCGCAAATTAAATGAGCTTGTGCACGAACTAAATGAAGTTCATCAAAAACTGCAAAGTGTTGAGCGTAATAGTTTTTCTGATCAATTAAAAAAGTTATCGCCGAACCTGACGGAAAATCAGGTACTAAATATAATAGATTATTTTTATATCAAATAATAGTCGCTTCTAATTTTTAACTGATAATATATGATTTATTGCAGATCACCTTAATTAATGAATGTTTGGCTGCTGGTAAAGTGAGCAATGCAAAAAGTCGTAGATATACTCACGAATGGCTTCTTTTATGCATTCTACTACATATACGTAGTGCAGCAGCATATAATATGCTAAGAAATAATGGTATTTTACCTTTACCAGCAAAATCCACAATTTCTAAGTATTTACTTTCTTCGAATACTGGTTGCGGATTTGATGATAGGTTTTTTAAATTGTTTAAAAAAAAATTGGAAACATTGCCAAGCATAGCGAGAATAGGAATTTTGTCATTTGATGAAATTTCCGTGAGATGTAGTATTGACGTTAACGCTAAAACGTTAACGTTTGATGGTTTAATCAACTACGGAAATAAATCTAAAACACCTGATAGTATTAATGATCAAGCTGATCATGCATTAGGTAACTTTTAATTATTGTATTACTATAATGTATATAATATTTATATCAATGTTTAATACTTATAAAATGATATAATTTAAATACATATTTCAAATATATTATTTTATAATTATTATAAAACATTTTTTAATTAAATTTGTCACTCTAATTATCTTATAATTAATTTTTAATTACTTATGTTTCAGTATTTATGTTTTCATCGTTATACTTAACATTTCATCAACCAATTGCAGTATTCGGATCAAAAGGTACCACAGCTACTAATGTTTTATCTGCACTTGTGTTACAAGCAATTTTAGAAATAGAAAAAGCTGGAGGTAAAGTTTATGGTATTGTATGTGATGGGGCAACAACTAACAGGAGCATGTGGAAAACGTTTGGAATTTCAGGAAAAATGAATAATTGTCAGTACCGTTTTGAAAATCCTTTCGATGACCAGAGATTCATTTACGCTTTTTCTGATGCTCCTCATCTTATTAAATGTGTTAGAAACAGATTAGAACAAAAGAAATGTCTAAAAGTATAAAATTCAATAAAAATGTTGTTTGTATGTAAGTACAATTATTTTTTAATGTATCATTTTCTATTTTTGCATTGTTTAACAGTAATATTTTTAAATTTTTTCTACTTTTAGCTCTTGAAAGAGCTACGTATAATTGACCATGGCTAAAAATTGGAGATGGTAAATAGATACCAACTTGTTTGTATGACTGTCCTTGTGATTTGTTAATAGTCATTGCAAAACCTAATCGAATGGGAAATTGTTTTCTGCGCATGTTGAATGGTATATCTTCTTTAGATGGTGACAAAGTGATTCTTGGTATTAAAACTAATTTTCCAATTTTTTTTCCGCTTATAATTTCTGCTTTAATTAAATGTTTCATAAGTTTTGTTACTAATAATCTTGTTCCATTACAAAGACCTTCATTCACATTTAAATTTCTTAGAAGAATTACTATTGCACCTACTTTTAATTGTAATTTATGTAGAGGAAGTCCATTAGGTGTAAGGGAATTAAGAAATTCTGTAGGTAACATGACATCTAAGTTTTCTCCATTATCATCTTCTGCTGTATCTACACTTAAGTATTCAATAATTTGCCCTTCCATTATAGCCAAAATTTTATTATTTATTTCAATTACGTCGTTGTTGGTGAAGGCTAATATAACTTTATCATTTAAATCTTTATCATTTATTTTTATTTCGTTTCCAAAAATTTCTGCAATGATATCATTTTCTTTTGTTATTAAATCAAGAGGGATTTCAAGCAGTTCATTTTCTTCTTCATACATATTTAAACGTTTACCTTCACCTACATTTATAACCATTGTCTAAAATAATTGTCATTATCTGTCACTCGAAGATTTTCATTTAGTGTCATACGTATAAAATTCGGCCATAAGTAACTGTTTTTAACTGAATTTTCAATAACTTCAGTACGACTACCATGTCGTATAACTGGTAATGTTTGCCTAAAATCGCCTGAAACAACCAACATTTTACCACCAAATATTTTTTATTATTACATATATCTTGAAATAGGCGATTGACTGCTTCAAAAGCATATTTCGATGTCATAGATATTTCATCCCATATTATAATTTGAACTTCTTTTAAATTTTTACCATCTATTGAATTAGATTTAATATTACATATAGTACATTCTGTGATATTAAGTGGTAGTTTAAATGTTGTGTGTACTGTTTTCCCGTTATGTAATAAATTTGCTGCAATCCCTGTCCAAGCAACACATAAAAATGAAATGTTTGAGAATTTAAGATAGTCTATTAGAACATTAAGTAAACAGCTTTTCCACTTCCTCCTGGTCCATCAATAAAAAAGCTTTTTTTGTCTTCAATTTTTAAATGTTGCACGATAGTATCGAAAATGTCTTTGTTATGATTTTTTAAAGAATTTACTTTGACGTTTATTTCAGTAAATGTGCAACTTTTGTTATGTGTTGTTGATTTATCAGCATAATCTTCTATAAATGTAGATATAACGGGTAAATTAAAATTATTTAAAGAATATCCATTCAATTGTAGGTTCTTATCAATAATGTTTAATGCTAGGTTTTCATCAGCATTTTGTTCATATTTTGGGTGGTAAAAAAAGTGTTTCTATTTTTCGTACAAATCTCTTGCATTAATAGGATTGTGAAAAATACAAATATATGCAAATAATTCACAAAGAGCAGTAGGAAAGTGTAATTGTGTTGCTTCTTCCAAACATCTGTCCCATTCTTTATCTTCATTAACCAAATGTCTAGCTATAGAAGCTTCATAAAATGTAGAATAAATTATATCATCAACAGTACGTAAATCCTGAAATGATGATACTCCTTTGACATGTAAAAGTAATAATCTTATAAAATATCGTTTTCGATCCTTTGGATTCACTAAATACATTCTGCTTAATACAGGTTTTTTTGTTTTTTTTTTTTATTCCATGTTTTTGAATTATTATCAAATACATAATTTAATGGTATTTCGGAATATAAATAATTTCGTGCATCAGAATCGATTTGATTTAATTTTAAGTTGCTGTTAATGTCGTTTCTACATTTTTTTTTAAATTTCTGTTTCTTTTCCTTCTTTAAAATACACTTCTTGTTCATCTTCATTGTGAATAGCTAATCTTATTATGGTATGTGAAAGTTCGTGTAGAGGGTATTCTAATAGTATTATATTCATTGCTTTCAATATCTTCATCATGAGTTAAATTAGAACTGTCTTTTGATCTGATACCTGTGTCACGTATTTCTATGTTCGCACAGTCATGTCCTTTATAACACTATTTAAATAAGTATTTTATACATTGGACTGTTGAGCATACTTCGACATTAATGTGACAATTAAATTTTAACAATAAATAAGGATTATACGAAACAACAAACCGATTATCAGCTATTCTATTGTGGTATTTACCTTTATAATTGATTTTTTTGATATCATTTCTTCTTATATATAATGGATATCCTGATGAATTAAAAGTTGTTTTGTTATTAAATTTTTTTGGAAAATTTTTCGTACATTTTTTTGTGTCTTTACTCATGCAAGGTGAACTCATGTTTTGCTCTCCACAGGGTCCATGAATCATAAACTGTTTTACAATATTATACAACCGTGGATAGATATCTTCGTTTGGAATTTCTGCGTTTATGAGTTCATCTACTTTTTCGGGAGTATTAATTTATAATTTTTATCTAAAAATTATAGCATATGCATGTGAGGAAGTCCACGTTTTTGAAATTCGATAACATAAGTGTAGGCGATACAATTTCCTAAAACACCTTGCTTAATTACCAATTCTTTAAATTCTTTTATTTTTTGATGAAATACCTTAAATACTAAATCTGGTCTATCAATTACAGTTTCATATTTTTTTAAATGTTCAGTTATTTCTTTTCAGTTTGGATTACATGTCATTGTTATAAATAAGTCAGGTTTTCCGTAACGATTTACTATACTCATTGAGTCAATGTAATTTTGTTTTAGGAATCTTGAACTTCCAACAAAATTTGATGGCAAAATAAACATTTTTCCAATTTTTATATTTTCAGATTCTTTTTCTTGTGTAAATAAATTATATTGTTTTTGAACTAAAAGAGTTGTTTGCATATTGAATGGTGTAGATGATTTAAGGATGTTATTAAATTCTAATATGTGTTCATCATTTAACATAGAAGCATCGTCGCTATATGGTTCAATCGTTTTTACAACTAATTTTTATTTCCGTCAAACCCATTATAAAAATGGTTTATTTTACAAAATGATTCACAATTATAAAAATAATATTAATAATTTGTTTCAATTGTTTAATAATAATTATAATTTTTTTTATTGTTTTGTGTCTGAGAAAAGCAGAATTTATATATATGTATATAAAATACATATTGTTTATATTTCTCATTTATATACAAATATTTAAAATATTTTTAATAAATAACAGAAACTATAAAGAAAAATACACCTACTTTTAAAACTTATTGAATTAAATCAATATTTTCGCTATATAGCGTATTAAATAGCTAGGTTAACAAGTAATGTTTTGAAAAAAATGTAGCTATATTTTATACTAATTATATTGTTGGTACATTAGCAGATGCACCTAATCTGTCGCTATAAAGATTATACCAATAAACGATGTATAAGTTTATACGGACCTAATTTGTTATTTCAACAAATAAACGGTTCAAGATTAAAATATATTTCATTTTTTTATACATCCTTATAAAAAAATTTAAGTATAAATGAATGACCTTTTTTTAAATAATATATGTATTTTTTTCTTTTTTTAGTAATTTTTTTATTGTTTATGCGTAATAAATTATTAAAATCACAGTGATTTTCTTTGAAAATTCACTTTACTAGCGTATAGTTTTTTTAAAATAAAGCGTAAACTTGTATTTTATCATTATTTATATTTGAATATACAATAAAAATCCAAATTACGATAAGATCTTTTTCTTCATAAGACGTTTTCTGGTAAGTAATTTCATATTTCCCTTTTTTTTAAAATTCATTTCTGAATAGCCTATATCATTTATTTGTTATAATTTTTCGACATTTAATTTATTGTTCTAAATCAATTTATTTTTATAAGTAAAATAGTTACGACTAAAATAGTAATATTTTTAGATTACTGTAAAACTCTCGAGACATTCTTTAAAACCAGGAGCACTTCCTTATGAACATGGTTGTCTAGAACCTGCCAAAAAAATAATGAAATTAAATCAACTTTTAGACGAGCAGTGTCAACCATCAACCTCAACATCAACTGCTACTGGCAGTGTTGAGGAAATTGTAAATATTAATGAAATCTTAAAAGAAGATTTACTTCATGTAATAATGTTATATGTTTATTTAGAAAAAAGAATTATTTTCATATTATTTACGTGCATTATATAAATTTTCTGATTTCATATTAGAATACAATTTCATGTAATTCAAATGAATCTAAGACGGAACTGCACAAAATTCCGAATGGGTTGTACGATGTACTTGTAAAAGAAAAAGAGTCTATAAAATATCCCAATCATCAGTGGGCATCAAGTCATTGCATTGAAAAAAAAGTAATTATTTTTTCATTTATTGATGCAACATCAAGTCCATCTGGAAGTGGTAATGTCATCCCTATATCAAAGAAACAGGTATATTTTCAAAAATTAATTTTTTTATATATTATGAGTAAAAACATTTATATTTTGAAATTTTCGAAATAAATTGTACTCTAAAATTATTAACTTTAAATATAAATAAAAAATATTAGTCTTTTAAATATATAATGTAAGCTTCTGTGAATCTTATTTCAGTGATAAATTATATTTCATGTTATTGTTTTCAGGTTATTGTTCATGGTAATTCAAGATTGCAGTTTCGATTTTGTAACAAAAATATAGAATTACAATTGCATCAAAGCAATCCACAAACATTGAAAGAATTTGAAAATTTTTTGCAAGAAATTGACGAACTTGAAATATGTACTGGAGGACCATCGATCAAATATTTTAGAGATATCATTACAGATTCCGCTTATAGAGACTTGGTATCATGGAGACATAACAAATGTCCAATTATTTTAGTTTCCGGAAAAGTGTGTCAGTATTGTTCGGGGCTATATAAAATTCTATCACAGAATCAAATCCGACAAAAACAAACAAAGAAGCGTATAAAAATACCCACTTCAGATTCAGTGAAAAATACATTTAAGAAAATATCAAATGAAAAACGCGTACTTAATCAACGGTTGTCTAGAAAACAGCGCAAATTAAATGAGCTTGTGCACGAACTAAATGAAGTTCATCAAAAACTGCAAAGTGTTGAGCGTAATAGTTTTTCTGATCAATTAAAAAAGTTATCGCCGAACCTGACGGAAAATCAGGTACTAAATATAATAGATTATTTTTATATCAAATAATAGTCGCTTCTAATTTTTAACTGATAATATATGATTTATTGCAGATCACCTTAATTAATGAATGTTTGGCTGCTGGTAAAGTGAGCAATGCAAAAAGTCGTAGATATACTCACGAATGGCTTCTTTTATGCATTCTACTACATATACGTAGTGCAGCAGCATATAATATGCTAAGAAATAATGGTATTTTACCTTTACCAGCAAAATCCACAATTTCTAAGTATTTACTTTCTTCGAATACTGGTTGCGGATTTGATGATAGGTTTTTTAAATTGTTTAAAAAAAAATTGGAAACATTGCCAAGCATAGCGAGAATAGGAATTTTGTCATTTGATGAAATTTCCGTGAGATGTAGTATTGACGTTAACGCTAAAACGTTAACGTTTGATGGTTTAATCAACTACGGAAATAAATCTAAAACACCTGATAGTATTAATGATCAAGCTGATCATGCATTAGGTAACTTTTAATTATTGTATTACTATAATGTATATAATATTTATATCAATGTTTAATACTTATAAAATGATATAATTTAATTTTTCTGTTAAAGATGATTTCGATGAATACTTGCTGAATTTATAAATTATATAAACAATAAAAACGATATATTGAAAAAAATATATCTTATGAAATATACAAGTGAATAGAGTACAATTGTAACATAATAATTGTAATTTAATTAATAACATAATAATTGTAATTTGAAAATTTTTGCAAAAAAGTTTGTAAAATAAACAATAAAAATTAATTTGATTTATTGTATGTTCCAGTGTTGAAATTTTATTAATTTTTAATTACGTAATCAAATGTTATTTTACTTATTGTTATTAAGATAATTTTCTGGTAATAATATCGACATAGTAGTTGATATCTATTTGTTTAAAAAAAACTAAGGCCCAAATTTATAAGGCCCAAAAATATAAGGCCCAAAAATGTAAGATCCAAATTTATAAGGCCCAAAATGTAAGGCCCCAAAATATAAGGCCCAAAATTTATAAGGCCCAAAAATGTAAAGTCCAAATTTATAAGGCCCAAAATTTATAAGGCCCAAAAATGTAAAGTCCAAATTTATAAGGCCCAAACATGTAAGGCCAAAAATGTAAGGCCAAAAATGTAAGGTCCAAATTTATAAGGCCCAAAAATGTAAGGCCCAAAATTTATGAGGACAAAAATGTAAGGCTCAAAATGTAAGGCCTAAAATTGTAAAGTCCAATTAAAATAAAACTTTACAATTCCGTTGCCAATAATGTAAGGCCCAAAATTTATAAGGCCCAAAAATGTAAGGTCCAAAAAATGTAAGGCCCAAAAGTGTAAAGTCCAATTAAATAAAACTTTGAAACTATAAAAATGCATTTTTAAAAAACCGGAGAACCGGAGAACCGGAGACCAAAAGTCGATCCACTTTAATATAATATAAGATTTTTATATATTTGCCGGACGGACGGAATGGAGAGAGTGTGCACCTGTGTGTGAGCCGGTCGCGAGTCGCGATTATATATTGTGTCGGTGCCGGAGTTTGTTATATCATTTTCTTCCAAGTTTGAATAAATTACGTGAAGTTGATAATTGAATTCGTGAGTGTATTTATTAATTTCCTTTACTCTAAAAGCCGCCGGTTCCGAGGTGGTCAGCCGTCGGGATTCCCTCTGTGACGAGGAGTCGAGGTGGAGATTTGCCGGGTTGCCGAGTCGTTTTGTAAAGTAATTAGTTCAGTTATTTCATTATTAGTTAAATATCGCCAGGCGCCCAATTAAATATAAATCGGCGATATCTAGCCATTTTCAACGTCGCTACGACGGAACCTCCGCCGGGTTATAATTTAATCCAATTAGATTTTTCCCGACGAAAAGTAGCATCGCAACGTTAATAGATGAAAGAGATGGAGAAATTTTCAGAAGAGAAAGACCTATGTTGCTCAATTTGCAGGAAAGAACAAGAGGTAAAATTAGAAGAAAGAGGGTTTGTTGAACAGACATTTAACCAGAGACGTATACAGGTATCTATGGAAAAGAAATTGCAGACAAGGTCTTTAAGTTTGTACCAGAACAAACAATGACATATGGAGAACTTGCAGTACTAACCCGTGTAACTGAAACTACGAAAAATTCTCCAAAAACATAAAACATTTTAAACCTTGACCTATCAAGTTGGAATATAATGTTCAGGCACTCACTGGTGTCACCATTTGGTGCAATACTAGATCAACTATTTGGGTTAAGATCATTGTACAGAGACAACCATCTCTGGTTTCACATGGCATATATCTTCACAAATAGTAGATTACATCCGCCAGAATTTTATAGTAATGAACCACTGGAAGGGGACTATCTATTCAAGAATCATGCAGGAGGTTTGGAAGGGATGAGACAAAGTTATGGACGCGGATAACTATAACTGTTATCAAACTAACTGCTAAATCCCAATGTAAAAATAGATCTAAAATGCCAAGGAGACAATCAATTTATAATAATGCACCTAACAGAAAATCAACAATTATTAGCAAGTGAAATAGAAACCCATTTTCTAGACACTCTTACGAAAAACTTTGACGATGTCGGTTTGAAACTCAAAAAAGAAGAAACTTGGTATTCAAGTAGATTGTTTGAATATGGAAAAGTAAGATACTTTGAAGGAGAAGCAATAAGAACAGTCTTAAAAAAGTCATATAGGATTATCCAGATATTAATGATGGTCTATCTACTATTGCCTCCAGTCATAGTACAATAAATACAATATCGGAATCAATCGCTAAAGGTGACTTTACTCCCAATATAGGCTTCTTGATAAATCAAATTAATCAATCCAATTACATAATTAGAAAGCAATATTGAAGAATATTCTGTCAGAAGAAAATCTATTATTATATTGGAGCTATCCTGCTGAAGTAGGGTACATCACTGTCTACGTATCTCTCACACACAGTCAGAGGATATGATGATAAACTTGTCTACTGGGTTGGATTTTATCAATATCTCGAAAAACTTCAACATCCATTGTTTACTAACCTCTGTAAACTTATCGATATAAATCCAGACTTTAAGATCCTTCCTTCAAGACTTTAGAGGACATTCGTACTCTAAGAATCCCTTCACTTCCTTCTCCAGATGGAGAATACAAAAAACTTACAGAGCAATTTTTAAAATCAGATTATGTTACTAATCCTGAAGTTAGAGAATTATACGACAATAATTATAACATTGTGTGACATGGCAGTTCTAACTGCATGTCACCTACTTACTTTATATTTAGTGTATATTAATTATTCCAAAGCCCCGTAGCTATAGGAATTAATTGTAAAACTCAGTCGGAATCCAGATAGTCAAGACCGTGAGGAAAGAGTTCGGACTTTTAGTTATTGACTTGCGCACACACACACGCTATTACAGCAAATTTTCTAATTCCTTTGAAAACCTTGCAGCTCCTTAAAAATCCTTTTAGCACCTTGGTAGTCCTTCTAGCTCTTTGAAAGCCTAGCTTTGAAGATGATGACCAGCTATGTATAACGCCGAGCTGTACCAAGTCTGTATATTATTGTACTCGAGCTTCTACCAGTAAACCGCACTTAAAATAGATATTAAAAGCAGGACAATTCGACATTAATTTGAGTTCATATAGGAACATTTACTGCTTGTTTGGTTTTCAGGCTGTTCCTGTATACGTTATTAATGTCGAGCTTCCAGAATGGCATGTTGATTGTAAGGTGCGCGAAGGAGAGAGAGAGAAAGAGAGAAGTTGCGCTATACACCAGTATACGCGCGTCGGATCGGCCGAGTCAAGCGGACGAGATGGGACTGTTGTGTCAAGCGCATGCGCGCGGACTCGCTGCTCGGCTCAACACGACGAACTCGGTGATTCCGAGTCGGGCCGTCGAACGAGACGTTAAACATAGATTTACTTAGTTATTACTGAGAGTGGTTATTGTTTATTATGGTTCCTTTCGAGCATCTGCAGGTGAGAATTCCTGCCTAAATTCCCTGTTTTCCAGCTTCCCGAGCAAGCTGTGATTTGTGCGTGTATGTGCGGTAATCGCGTGTGATACATATCTAAATTTTGCCGCGTGAACGCGGCTGGCGATCGTGACTAGTTTGTTCGTTATTTATTGTATTCTTATTAATTTATTATTATTAAAGACTCTAGCTCGAATAAAAGTGTTGTTATTTTATTGTATGGGAGCCGTTCACCTGATCCCCAGTAAACGTATTTTAATTGATAAAGATGAAATGGTTGAGATATTATTAACAATGGAACCCCTATTACAAGTAGCTCATGAACTTTTGCGAAATTCGAATTATGGTATCTTATTAGAATTGAGGAACAGATTTACTAGTGTAAATACCATAACTAAAGTAGCTCAAGAGACAGATGGGATTGATTTTGTTCTAAAATTTAGAAAAATGGACGGATAATTGATATATTTGTTAAGAAATAGAATCAAATTTCCAAAACGTAATCTTAGCCTGCCTTATGCGTTAAACATAAGTGAATGTCCTACTGAAATTGTCCATAATCTAAGGATAAGTCATTGGGGATACAACCTAATAGGAGACACAAAATCACTGCCAATTCACCAATGTGTTATTAAATCCAGGGATGATTGTATACAAGATGAAGAAGATAGGGGAATTATCATAGAATTGAGCCCAAGATACAGTAGAATAGCTCAAGGATCAAGATTAGAGGTAGGTCCATTCAGATCATATCGGTGCAATTACTGAGGAAAAAATACACAAACCTAATATTGAGATGAAGACAAAGACTCCCCAGGCAAAAGCACTATTGAACTTATATGTGTTAAGATCATATAGTGCTCGTGTTCAAGGTAACAACTTGGTCAAATTGATAGATAGACTAATTAAAGAAAAATTTGTGAAATGCCTGATTCTATTACAGATGAGCTTTTAGAGACGACTGCTCCTAAAACTTATGGGGGTAACATCCTACACAGGCTAAGATCGCTAGTAGAAAAAATGGGATCAATGTTGAATTACCTTGTAACCACTTCCACTCATATAAGATTTTCGACTAATAATCTTAAAAAGATAATTACAGGCGGTGATGATTATACAATCCACTTCCAGCTCTTATTTCTCACCATTTCGAGTATAATAATGCTTATAAAGAAGTACTTTTGATACATCTAAACAGTACTTAGCTATTTTGGATTGCTCTTATTGTACAAGGAAAATCTCAGATATTTGGATTGATTTAATAAGAGAACCGGATATAGACGAGGGAGTATTGCGGGGATAATGGGTGAATCCAAACATTTGAATTATCATCAGAGATCCAACGAGACCGTTATAAGAGCCAACACGCTAGCTTTTGCCTGTAGATTGCAGACATTTGTCAAAATGAGTACTTTATAAATCATCATAATGAAATTTATCTGATAATAAGAAGATTTCTCGTTTATCAGCAGGTATGAGTTTATTTGATTTCAGTTTTTGTAACCTTAGATCATTCTTTTATATATCATTGTTGTCTCCTAGTTTAAACGAATTCTTAAGATACCAATTGGAATCAAACTCGCCCATTTTCACTTATCCATCCTGAACTACTCTGTCACAAATGATATTAGACTCAAAACTATATGAGAAGATTATAACATTAAAAGAATACGAAAGAAGTCACAAACACAAGGTCTTTTAGATAATAGAGCTCTATCAGATATTTTGACTAACTTGATCTTTATATTTTATACCACAATGATATGGATTCTCTCCTTAATTGGATTTCCCAATTGGATGTGAATTTATGGATACAGAAAATGAGAACATCTTTTATAAAATTTGATGTGGCTCTGTATTATAAGATCTGTTGGAAGACCTGAGGACATAAACAGGGACATATCTTTTCTTGAAAGTATTAGGATAAAATATCACGAGTCATTTCAAAAGCCTCGCTTCGAGTCTTGGTTGATAAAGAAAATAGGTGTAAAAGTTATGTCAAGTCAAAAAATACCTGAAGAATTGGCAGTGACAGCACTTAGAATAAGGTTAACTAAGAAAAAGAACTGAATCAGTTGATCTAGATCAATGTAAAATAGAATCGTCACTTCTAATTTCAGGAGATGTAAAATGGCTTACACGCAGTCAAAATATGCTATGATTTATTCTAGATATAAATCAACTCTGCTAAATAACTTACTATTGCCTATAGAGGAACTTTGAAAAAAATATCCACCACTTATAGACCTTTAGGATCTATTAGTACCTCATGTAATAAGTTGTGAGATTTTCTGTAGGTTGGGACCTTTATCCATAGATGTTGAAAAACATTGTATGTTAGCTGAGGGTTCTGGTTCAATTGCATGGTTGCTATTAAAGATATTCCTGGTAGCATAATGCACTATAATACATTAATAGATGCAGATGTAGACTTGAGGTGTAGCGCAGATTTAACATTTCTCCCGCAGTATACAGGACAAGAACATTTAGAATAAGTGAAGAGTTTAAACTATCATTAGAGAAACAGATATTACCACAAATAGATTTATCGAAAAATTGCAATTATTGATGGAGGCTAGACACGTTAATATATTCACAATTGATGCAGAGTCAAAATCAGACACAGATAACTCAATATTGTTGAAGTTTATATGGACATGATGGTTCAGCACAACTGTGAACTTATAATAGTTAAACTTTTTATAGTCAAAATCTATCATCATCTCTTAGCAATCATAAAAAAAAGATTGAAGAGAAAGGGTATATGAGATATTTCATAAACCCATAAGTAGCACATTAATAGTGTTGAATTTTACTTGATTCTAGTTAAAAGAGACTTATTAATAAATGACATAGAGTTTAATTATGATATTTTGTTAGAACTATCTCAGGCAAAACCATTAACTACGAAAACACAATTGCTTGATTTAATTAAGGTCTACAAATTATACAATAATATGATATGGGATAATTTCTCTAAAAAATTGAGCATCTGTCATTAGAACGTTTTTCCTGAAATTAATTAGTCTTGATAAGAATTGGTTTGGATTGTCTTTATCGTCTCCCTTGCGTTTTTACGAAGAGTTTAAAGGAATATTTTAGGAGTGAAAGAAAATCTAAAGTCTAGAAGGCTAAACAGGCAAAGGTGCACATTCTATATTACATTTTAATACTATTCTATTTAATTATTGTTAGTTACAAAATATGAGTATATCTTAAAAATTGTTTTTTTCTAAATAGGTTAATAATATTATTACCACGGTGTAAGAAACAGAGGTGGACCGACTGCCTTTCCCCCACCATAAAACTGCTGTGATCTTATTGAAGCCCTTCGCCTTGTCTCCGCACGGCGGCGCCACAGAAACAATGTACTATTTAATCACACATACAGTCAGCCACCAAAGACGCGTCATTGTGTGCGTGTAGCACACGGACATTGCGTGTCCTTCGTAGTATGTGTGAGCTACTGTATTCATGCGCGGCAAAATTAATTTATTTGAATCTTTAAATGAGTTTCGCTCTAAGGTACTATGCCACGAAAAATCATGGAACTTGCTGAACATATACTTTTTTAACCCTGTAAATTACAGAGTGGACGAATAATTAGAATAGTTGCAAAAAAGTTGAGTAAATTGATATATTATTACGAGGGATTATTGACAGTTATTCAACTGTACTACAGTAATTATCAATTTTGTCAACAATATTTATATATATATTAGCACCTTGGAGCTAAACCACTTTTTCACAATTTTAATGATTTCTTTATAATGGTGAATATTTGTGGTACGCTCAATGATCTTGGACAATTTTTTTTCTTAAACTTCATGTAATTTACAGAAAAAAAGGTCTTTTATGTTTTTTTATATTGAATTAGATAATTTTGTGTTATAGTAGGTTGAGTGTTAAGAAAAAATTAGAGAAATGTCAAAATACCATTTTAACCTTCAGTATCTGTGAAACTATTAAGTTTTAGCCTCTAAAATTGTAGACCACTATCCAAAAAACATGTAGGAGAGAGTATTTATAAAGTTACAGAAAAAAATTTGTTCGTCTGGATAAGACAGAAAACATATATGGGAGATATACGATTTATTGTTAGTCACTGATACTTTTCAATCTCTAAGCTGCCTACAAACACAAAACAATAGGTGTATAAGCAGTTATACCTGTTATATAATTAGATACATGCCTGAAACTTTTTATATAATTACAATAAATCCAATTATATAACAGGTACCTACAGTTTTGTGTTTGTAAGCAGCTTAGAGATTGTAAAGTATCAGAGACTAACAATAAATAGTATATTTTAGTATTATTGAGGAATAATATAGTGCCATATTGTTTGAATGCAAGTATATGGTTACTCTGTTTTTTTCATAAAATGCATTCGCTCTCTTTTTTTAAGAAATTTGCCTAAAAACACCATAACTTTGTCTGAAATGCTCTGCCGCACACAAACTTTGCATCATTTTGAAGGTAATTAATCATCGATGAATTAGATTTTTGGATGGATAAAATATTTTTGATCATTGATCGTACAACCCTTTTTTTTACTATAAAGGTTTTTATTAATTATAACTATATTCAATGTTTTAAACTAATATAAATTAATTATTTCAACAGATTCTTCTTGAAATTTATAAACTTTTTCAAATTTAATATATATAAGAACAAATTATTAGATTTTTAGTTATTAAGTGATCAAAATGGCAAAAAAGTCATTTTTTTTTTTAAAATTCCATATTTTGATTGGGTACAGCTCTGGTACTAATTGAAATTCAGGTCTAAAAATTTTGCTCCACTCAATTCAAGTAGTTTTTTACTTACTCCATACATTAAAACAAAATTCAATTTTTTAACTTAATCACTTCACATGGAATCTTCCATATTTATGTATAATATAAAAAAAGTGAAAGAAAAAATAGTTGCAATTAATTTTCTGTGTAAAATTTTTGGATATTTTATAAATATGTACATATATTTAATATTATAAAATATTTATACATATATACATATATGCATATATTTTTTATATATATGTTTTAAAACTTAATATCAATGAAATGTTATATATCTTGTAAACTAATTTACTATAAACAAATGCGCCAGCAAACTTTATTAACTTTACCAAAGTACTTAATTTTCGATTGTATGTGGTTATTCAATTTATTTTTCTGATTTTTTTGACATGCATTTTGATAAAAATAAAGAAATTTTTTATATCTGTTTTGAATTAAATGCAAATATAGATATAATAATTTTAAACCACCTGTTTCCTAGATAACTTATAAATCTTCGATTTGCTTTAAATTTTTTACTGTGTTTTTATAGGCGTTTTTATTTTAAAAAGTTAATTTTGCTAGAAAAAATATTTATTTTTGGAAGTACATTGCAGAATTTCTTTCAATTTTACATTTCGTTTTATCAATAAAATTATTATTAAACATGTTAATACAATATACATTTATGAAATTCTTATGTATACATATAAATTAATAATTATTAAGTTATTTATTTAATTAATAACTATCATTATGCAATTACATTGTTCATTTTTATTTCTTCACTTTTTGAGATTCATTGAAAAATATGATAGTTTTATTTAAACTTTTTGTAATTTTAAAATTGTTTCGAATAATTTTGATTTAATCAAACCAAATTTTCAAATAAAAACAATACATAGGATGTACGTTACCCTCCATGAAAAGAAAGTATATCTTGATCATGAACATAATAAAGCAGAACAATAACAAGGAAGACCAGTGTTTATTCTTCTGCTGTCAGGGAAGCTACTGCTAATTGTTCGTTATTTTCAAAGTGCTTATTTTTATAAATTTCAATAAAAATAAATAATAATAGGTATTCATAATTGCTTGTTAAGTTTATTATTTATTGATTTATTACATTAAAAAATGTTTTTATTTTTTAAGATTATCATTATTTATAAAATGGGAAGGCGATGTAGTGTCCGTGGGTGCAAATCGAAGCAAAATCTTTTTAGTGCTCCAAAAAATAGTGATATTAGAAATAAATGGTCTGAACGTTTATACTGCAAAATTACGGAAACAGGATACGTGTGCGAAAAACATTTTAATCCGGATGATGTGATTAGTGAAAAAAAAATTGTTGACAGTGTTGGAAATGAAGTAAGTTATTTCATCAAAAGAAATAACAAATGTATTTATTTTCTTTATTGAACCAGATAAAAATTTCAAAATTTATTATTAAATAATTCTTATAAAAGTAAACTAAATTAATCTGTACACAGCTTGAATAATGAAATTGCTCAATAACTAAAAATAAATTCAACTTTTGTGTTATAAACAATACAATTATTTAATAATTCAAACTAAGTTAAAATACATTTGATTTTTTTTAAATATATTATTTTAGCAAGTACACAATATTATTAATAAATTAATAATTTATTACCTGTATAATAGTAATATATATTATAATATTAATGATAGCAAGTATATGATATCAGTTAAAAAAGTATACGTATTATTTGTTGAAATAGCAATAAAAGAAAATTTTTGTAATTATCAAAATTCTGCTATTTAACTAATGTTTAAAAATATGTTTTTGTTGACGACGCTAATAATTAAAATTAGTTGTTATCTCGCGATTTAAATTTAAATGTTCTTGTATTTCTCTCTATAAATATGATCATAACAGTTCAGTTGTTTGTTTTATTTGGCGCGAATCTTTCCCGCAATAATCAGATATTGCCATACTCCTGTAATCGTCCATTCTTGCGTTTGCGTGTGTCTATATATGTGACTTTCAAATTTCAGTCTTTAAATGACAGTTTTAAAATTATAATTTCCATATAATAGTCAATGACTTAAATTATTTTTTAATACATATGTGTTTACTACTTTTAATTAAATTTCAACTTCAATTAAAAACAAATTTTTTTATTAAAAATATTAAAATAATTTTTTTTATTGTTTTGTGTCTGAGAAAAGCAGAATTTATATATATGTATATAAAATACATATTGTTTATATTTCTCATTTATATACAAATATTTAAAATATTTTTAATAAATAACAGAAACTATAAAGAAAAATACACCTACTTTTAAAACTTATTGAATTAAATCAATATTTTCGCTATATAGCGTATTAAATAGCTAGGTTAACAAGTAATGTTTTTGAAAAAAATGTAGCTATATTTTATACTAATTATATTGTTGGTACATTAGCAGATGCACCTAATCTGTCGTTATAAAGATTATACCAATAAACGATGTATAAGTTTATACGGACCTAATTTGTTATTTCAACAAATAAACGGTTCAAGATTAAAATATATTTCATTTTTTTATACATCCTTATAAAAAAATTTAAGTATAAATGAATGACCTTTTTTTAAATAATATATGTATTTGTTTTCTTTTTTAGTAATTTTTTGTTATTGTTTATGCGTAATAAATTATTAAAATCACAGTGATTTTCTTTGAAAATTCACTTTACTAGCGTATAGTTTTTTTAAAATAAAGCGTAAACTTGTATTTTATCATTATTTATATTTGAATATACAATAAAAATCCAAATTACGATAAGATCTTTTTCTTCATAAGACGTTTTCTGGTAAGTAATTTCATATTTCCCTTTTTTTTAAAATTCATTTCTGAATAGCCTATATCATTTATTTGTTATAATTTTTCGACATTTAATTTATTGTTCTAAATCAATTTATTTTTATAAGTAAAATAGTTACGACTAAAATAGTAATATTTTTAGATTACTGTAAAACTCTCGAGACTTTCTTTAAAACCAGGAGCACTTCCTTATGAACATGGTTGTCTAGAACCTGCCAAAAAAATAATGAAATTAAATCAACTTTTAGACGAGCAGTGTCAACCATCAACCTCAACATCAACTGCTACTGGCAGTGTTGAGGAAATTGTAAATATTGATGAAATTTTAAAAGAAGATTTACTTCATGTAATAATGTTATATGTTTATTTAGAAAAAAGAATTATTTTCATATTATTTACGTGCATTATATAAATTTTCTGATTTCATATTAGAATACAATTTCATGTAATTCAAATGAATCTAAGACGGAACTGCACAAAATTCCGAATGGGTTGAACGATGTACTTGTAAAAGAAAAAGAGTCTATAAAATATCCCAATCATCAGTGGGCATCAAGTCATTGCATTGAAAAAAAAGTAATTATTTTTTCATTTATTGATGCAACATCAAGTCCATCTGGAAGTGGTAATGTCATCCCTATATCAAAGAAACAGGTATATTTTCAAAAATTAATTTTTTTATATATTATGAGTAAAAACATTTATATTTTGAAATTTTCGAAATAAATTGTACTCTAAAATTATTAACTTTAAATATAAATAAAAAATATTAGTCTTTTAAATATATAATGTAAGCTTCTGTGAATCTTATTTCAGTGATAAATTATATTTCATGTTATTGTTTTCAGGTTATTGTTCATGGTAATTCAAGATTGCAGTTTCGATTTTGTAACAAAAATATAGAATTACAATTGCATCAAAGCAATCCACAAACATTGAAAGAATTTGAAAATTTTTTGCAAGAAATTGACGAACTTGAAATATGTACTGGAGGACCATCGATCAAATATTTTAGAGATATCATTACAGATTCCGCTTATAGAGACTTGGTATCATGGAGACATAACAAATGTCCAATTATTTTAGTTTCCGGAAAAGTGTGTCAGTATTGTTCGGGGCTATATAAAATTCTATCACAGAATCAAATCCGACAAAAACAAACAAAGAAGCGTATAAAAATACCCACTTCAGATTCAGTGAAAAATACATTTAAGAAAATATCAAATGAAAAACGCGTACTTAATCAACGGTTGTCTAGAAAACAGCGCAAATTAAATGAGCTTGTGCACGAACTACATGAAGTTCATCAAAAACTGCAAAGTGTTGAGCGTAATAGTTTTTCTGATCAATTAAAAAGTTATCGCCGAACCTGACGGAAAATCAGGTACTAAATATAATAGATTATTTTTATATCAAATAATAGTCGCTTCTAATTTTTAACTGATAATATATGATTTATTGCAGATCACCTTAATTAATGAATGTTTGGCTGCTGGTAAAGTGAGCAATGCAAAAAGTCGTAGATATACTCACGAATGGCTTCTTTTATGCATTCTACTACATATACGTAGTGCAGCAGCATATAATATGCTAAGAAATAATGGTATTTTACCTTTACCAGCAAAATCCACAATTTCTAAGTATTTACTTTCTTCGAATACTGGTTGCGGATTTGATGATAGGTTTTTTAAATTGTTTAAAAAAAAATTGGAAACATTGCCAAGCATAGCGAGAATAGGAATTTTGTCATTTGATGAAATTCCCGTGAGATGTAGTATTGACGTTAACGCTAAAACGTTAACGTTTGATGGTTTAATCAACTACGGAAATAAATCTAAAACACCTGATAGTATTAATGATCAAGCTGATCATGCATTAGGTAACTTTTAATTATTGTATTACTATAATGTATATAATATTTATATCAATGTTTAATACTTATAAAATGATATAATTTAAATACATATTTCAAATATATTATTTTATAATTATTATAAAACATTTTTTAATTAAATTTGTCACTCTAATTATCTTATAATTAATTTTTAATTACTTATGTTTCAGTATTTATGTTTTCATCGTTATACTTAACATTTCATCAACCAATTGCAGTATTCGGATCAAAAGGTACCACAGCTACTAATGTTTTATCTGCACTTGTGTTACAAGCAATTTTAGAAATAGAAAAAGCTGGAGGTAAAGTTTATGGTATTGTATGTGATGGGGCAACAACTAACAGGAGCATGTCTAAAACGTTTGGAATTTCAGGAAAAATGAATAATTGTCAGTACCGTTTTGAAAATCCTTTCGATGACCAGAGATTCATTTACGCTTTTTCTGATGCTCCTCATCTTATTAAATGTGTTAGAAACAGATTAGAACAAAAGAAATGTCTAAAAGTATAAAATTCAATAAAAAATGTTGTTTGTATGTAAGTACAATTATTTTTTAATGTAATAGTTATTGCATATTTTAGATTGATGGAAACCTTATTAAATGGAGCTATTACGAAGCATTGTATTCTCGTGATAGTCAATCCAATCTAAGAGTGTGTCCAAAACTAACAGAGAATCACGTTAACCTAGCACATGCAATGAAAATGCGAGTGTCTTTGGCAACTCAAGTAATTTATTGTTATCTTATTTTTAACAAACTTCCTTTGAATATTTACATGTATAATAACTATAAATCAATAATATAACTATAATTATTTCAGTTATTTAGTAACTCTGTAGCTGCAGGTTTACAATATTATTTACAATTAGAAAATCGGGAAAACGTAAGTATGAAAGTGTTTGAAGGATGCGAAGCTACAACATTATTTACTTTGCAAATAAATAATATATTCGATGTTCTAAACCGATCATACTCAAAAGAAGGTATTAGAAAAAATAGTCAAGATTTTATGGTATAACGCTTTTTTCAAATTATATTAATTCTAATACGTACTATAATTTAATATGTAACTTACAATTATTTCTTTTAAAGACTATTCAAGAAGCTATAGTTTGGCTTGATAAGTGGGAAAATAATAAAAAAAGTGAGGATGAATTTTTAACCACATCAACTGCCGAAGGTCTCCGTGTTACCTTGTATTCAACTTTGCATTTAACAACACATTTATTGCAATCTTGTGGATTTCAATATGTTTTAACTAATAAAATGAATCAAGATTGTCTAGAAGTTGTTATTTTTCATAAACTATATATATACAACAAAAATAAAATTATTAAATTTTATGGTTTGATAAATTTTAATCTCTATATATTTATAGCAATTTTTTGGTATTATACGACAGGCTGGATGTCAGAACGATCATCCAAGTTTTCCTACGTTTATGCAGCTATACCACTTGCTTTCCACGTATAAAATTTTAAAACCGCCAAAGTATGGTAATTGTACAGTGAGAGAGAAAGAGCAAGCACCAACAATTACGTTGGATGATTTTAAAGAAATATTTAAGGGCGACAATAAAAGTTACAGGCAAGTACTTGAAAACATTAAATTATCATACTCTAAATTTATGCAGAAATTTTCAGTATCATACAAAAGTTATAATATATATTCTAGAAAAGAGCATGTACAAAAGCTCAAAGAAAGAATGGATGGTTTGATAGAACAGGGAAAATGGGAATGCGATGAAATAATAGAAAGTGATTACCAAATTGATGAAATTAAGGACAGTATTATTTATTATATTACTGGCTTTGTTGCCAGAAAAATGTTTAAAACATCAACGTGTGAAATTTGCAAAAATGCATTCACTTCATCGTATGAAAATCTGATTCAGGGATGCAGTGAAGCAGATCTCGTTGCGATAAAAACGAGAGGTGGATTAATACATCCTAATATATACTTATTTTTATTATTTCAATGCATAGAGTTTTTTTTTCAAAAACATTTAGAGTCTCCAAATATTTACAATCTAGTCATCGAAGACGTTCTAAATAGTAATTTTAAGTTTACCTTCCCATGTGAAGAGCATAAATATAATATAATTTCTTATTGTATTTATTATTATGTTATATTAAGAATGCGGCAATATGCTAAAATAAAAAATAAAGATTTAAAAAAAATAAGTAAAGAGAAAAAAAAAATTGCCAAATTATATAATAAATAAATACATATTTTTTACAAATAAATTAATAAAAAATATTTTTTTATTTTGCAATTGAAAGATGTATTTTTTTAAATATAAAATAAAATAAAATATTAAAAGTTTAAAAAAATTGTACATTCTATAAAAACCCAAAATCATAGCAAAATTTAAAGAAAAGCAAATCGAAGCTTCATAACTAATCTTTTAAAAGGCTGCTTTAATATTATTATATTTGCATTTAACTTAAAAGAGGTATGAAAAAATATTAATTTATTTCTTCACTTTCATTAAAGTGCATGTAAAAAAATTAGATAATTAACTTACTTAACCACAATTAAAAAATACTTTTGTAAACTTTTCAATGTTTTCTAGCACGTTTGTCTGCGTGCATTATTTTTATATATTAATTTATTTATTTATTTACTTATATTTATTTAAAAATATGACAGGCATATAGCCTATACACAAGTGAAAAAATAATAAAAGTAAAACTTAGTAATAGATAGGTGAGCGCCTATTTACTATTGTATATTAACTAATTGTAAGTGTCAAAATTTTAAAATAGTTTAAATTTTAGATACAGACCCAAAATATCTTCCATGGTGTAAAGAAAATTTTAAGTAAAAATATTAATTTGCACCACAGTTATGCATGTTCAGAAAACAGTTTTTTTTTCCTTTTTTCAATTTTTCACCATTTTGGATCTTAAATAAAGTATTACACATTAAATGGGAAAAAGTTTTGAAATGCTCAATAGAATTTTTTATCATTTGTAATAATGTGATTGTCTATCGATGGGTCATTTTGTCAGTTTTCATTTTGGTCTGCACAACAGTATCAATATGCCCCAATTTAAATCAGATTATTTTCTGTAAAAATAACTTTTCAACAAAGTTTTATTAAATATGGTATGTTGATTCTAACCAATCATATGTTAAATCCAAGATATATAAAATCAAAGATATTGTAAAAATTAAAAATTGTAAAAATGACACAATTTTAGCACTTGAGTGCATATTTCATTCTATTTAATAGTTATATTCAACAAGTATTGCTCTGGTTGAAACTTTTTTTCACATAATTATTTGAATTATATTATGTTCAATTAATAACATTAGCTGATTGAACATGTATTAAACATACATGAACATATAACAGATAAACCTTGTTAATTGTGTTTTTATATCTTTTCCACCGAATAGTGCTTTTACTTTTTCCCATTTGATGTGTAATAGTTTATTTAAGATCCAAAATGGTGAAAAATTGAAAAAAGGAAAAATCTGTTTCCTGAACATGCATGACTGTGGTGCAAATTAATATTTTGACACTCATTATGTACTAACATTATTATTATATTTCTTTACACTTGACGTGAAATCGCCCATATATTATTGTATTATAATAAAATAATTATTGTATATTATATTATTAATATTAATAATTATATAAATGATTAATAATATATTGATAAAATAATAATGAAAAATAAAATGTAACAAATTTTTGTGGTACATTTCGAAACAAAAATACATATGTATGTGTATATATACGTATATACACTGTAAATCTTATTTATTATATAAATAATTTATAATCATATTGGCGATATATGCGTAAAATATTCAAATAAATTACTCCAAGGTGTTATATATATATATATATATATATATATATATAAATATTGTTGACAAAATTGATAATTACTGTAGTACAGTTGAATAACTGTCAATAATCCCTCGTAATAATATATCAATTTACTCAACTTTTTTGCAACTATTCTAATTATTCGTCCACTCTGTAATTTACAGGGTTAAAAAAGTATATGTTCAGCAAGTTCCATGATTTTTCGTGGCATAGTACCTTAGAACGAAACTCATTTAAAGATTCAAATAAATTAATTTTGCCGCGCATGAATACAGTAGCTCACACATACTACGAAGGACACGCAATGTCCGTGTGCTACACGCACACAATGACGCGTCTTTGGTGGCTGACTGTATGTGTGATTAAATAGTACATTGTTTCTGTGGCGCCGCCGTGCGGAGACAAGGCGAAGGGCTTCAATAAGATCACAAGAAGTGGGGGAAAGTCGGTCCACCTCTCTTTCTTACACCGTGATTATTACATTATATTTAATAATTTATATATGGAGTGACGAGATAAATAAAAGGTTGCTATGGACGAATTTTATTTTGACGAAGACATAGGAAAAGAAGGTGATGAAGGAACAAATTGCCTAAATATCAAGAAAGGTTTTAGAGGAGAACTAGGAACAGTCATTGCTTCACATTTGTCTTCTCCAATTGTTAATGATGAGGCAGAGATGTTATTAGATCCCTCATTTAAACCAACGTGTAAGCGTCATAAATTACTCCTTCAATTGATCAAAGAAAAGAATATAACTGACCATGTGTATAATACTTGTAGTGATGCATACCATTGTATTAATGTGTGGATTGATAATTTAATGAACAAATTAGAAAGGAGTTAAATAAGTTTAAGAAAAGATGAATGTCACCGTCAGTTGATGTATACAATAAAAGCCTCAATATCATCCTGGGTATTGCAGAATTCATACTATATAAGCAATATATGTGCGGAAAAAAGGGAAATAGCAACAGAATTAGATGACAAATCATCTGATCTTTTCACCTTTTTAAGTGATAGGTCAGACATCTTAAAGTATCATTATAAAAGGAGTAAGATAGTTGAGTTTATAAAAGACACTATATGTAGAGATAGGGTCTCTTATGGTGAATTAAAAAATTTCCACGACTTGTCACTAGACCCAGACCTATATTTCTTTAACTGCAAAACACATGGAAAATCAATAGGTCCGACACCTTTACTAATATGTCAGCTTGACAATATACAGGCCAGGCCCACTTTATTGCTTGTTGAGCTATTAACTGACTACTTCAACGTATATAAAGATTCATTTTTAGACAGGATTATAGAAGTATTAGAAAATTGGGAAAAGTTAAGAATTATATTAAAGAATAATGTATATCAATTGATAAGTTTATGGGAACCTTACGTTATTGGGTGGATAATAAAAGATGAACAAGAAGATTTAGGATTTTCGGATCTATTTAGGTCAACCGTAGAAGAAATAGAAGCTGTACTTTGCACGCATAATCTTACAATCGATTGCATATATTTTGTCCTACCAAAGCAAATGAGCGTGATGAAATAAAGATATCATTAGAATTAACAGGACTAACAAAGACAATGGGATATCCAGTATTACCAATAGAGGGTAGCTTTAATAAGATCAAAGAGAAAGGCCAACTTGTTCTTGATATCAATCAAGAAATAGTTAGTAACTGTACAGGAATAGCCAGAAGAGATTAATAATAAATTATAAGAAGACAAAGAATATATTACCGAAAATGAAGTTTTGTCCTGACAGGTTAATTAAAGTATTAAATTCCAATACAGCAATTCCTGAAGAGGTATATGCAGATTATCGACAATATATAAATATAATGGTTTGATTTAACTTTGACCTATGTATGTAGATAATACAATCGATGTATTACTTACACATTCAAAATTTATTTTGATATAAATACAGGTGCTTTCCATATGTTTTTGTTATTCGACTTAGCTCCTTGAGCAGTATTAATTGTTTTCGTTCATTCAGTGTTATAGGTATATAACGGTTTTCTATAATTGTCTATATTGATGTATTGTTATAATTTATATAGTTGTGTTCAATAAATATTTCAGTACCTGAAGAGGTCTGCAAATAAGCAGATGAAACGTTGTACAAAAAAGTAAAAATTTGTGTTTTTTACTGTGTGACCCTCATCATCGCAACAATTATTTAATATGCAGATTATCATTTGTGGAACGATATAGTATTTGATCAGACACTTGATTATGATTATTCACCAAATGTCGCAGAGCCATTAAACGATTCCGCTTCCGCAGTGCGACTAGATGTTTGGAGTCGAGAATATGATAACTGTGCTTTTGAATGTAGAACAGAGTCAAAAAACCAAGTTTACCAAACTCAGACCAGCCTATAGAAAGGAGAATAATTAGTCAATATTTGAAATCTGAAAGAGATATAGTGAAGACGTTAATAGATGTAAGAGATGGAGAAATTTTCAGAAGAGAAGACCTATGTTGCTCAATTTGCAGGAAAGAACAAGAGGTAAAATTAGAAGGAAGAGGGTTTGTTGAGCAGACATTTAACCAGAGACGTATACAGGTATCTATGGAAAAGAATATTGCAGACAAGGTCTTTAAGTTTGTACCAGAACAAACAATGACAGATGGAGAACTTGCATTACTAACCCGTGTAAGTGAAACTACAAAAAATTCTCCAAAAACATAAAACATTTTAAACCTTGCCCTATCAAGTTGGAATATAATGTTCAGGCACTCACTGGTGTCACCATTTGGTGAAATACTAGATCAACTATTTGGGTTAAGATCATTGTACAGAGACAACCATCTTTGGTTTCACATGGCATATATTTTTACAAATAGTAGATTACATCCCCCAGAATTTTATAGTAATGAACCACTGGAAGGGGACTATCTAATCAAGAATCATGCAGGAGGTTTGGAAGGGATGAGACAAAAGTTATGGACGCGGATAACTATAACTGTTATCAAACTAACTGCTCAATTTCATAATGTAAAAATAGATCCAAAATGCCAAGGAGACAATCAATTTATAATAATGCACCTAACAGAAAATCAACAATTATTAGCAAGTGAAATAAGAACTCATTTTCTAGACACTCTTACGAAAAACTTTGACGAAGTCGGTTTGAAACTCAAAAAAGAAGAAACTTGGTATTCAAGTAGATTGTTTGAATATGGAAAAGTAAGATACTTTGAAGGAGAAGCAATAAGAACAGTCTTAAAAAAGTCATATAGGATGATTCCAGATATTAATGACGGTCTATCTACTATTGCCTGCAATCATAGTACAATAAATACAATATCGGAATCAATCGCTAAAGGTAACTATACTCCCAATATAGGCTTTTTGATAAATCAAATTAACCAATCAAATTACATAATTAGAAAGCAATATTTGAAGAATATTCTGTCAGAAGAAAATCTATTATTATTATTGAGCTATCCTGCTGAAGTAGGAGGTATACCACTGTCTACGTATCTCTCACACACAGTCAGAGGATATGATGATAAACTTGTCTACTGGGTTGGATTTTATCAATATCTCGAAAAACTTCAACATCCATTGTTTACTAACCTCTGTAAACTTATCGATATAAATCCAGACTTTAAAATCCCTCCTTCAAGACTTATAGAGGACATTCGTACTCAAAGAATCCCTTCACTTCCTTCTCCAGATGGAGAGTACAAAAAACTTACAGAGCAATTTTTAAAATCAGATTATGTTACTAATCCTGAAGTTAGAGAATTATATAACAATAATTATAACATTGATAAAGATGAAATGGTTGAGATATTATTAACAATGGAACCCCTATATTTACAGTTAGCTCATGAACTTTTGCGAAATTCGAATTATGGTATCTTGTTAGAATTGAGGAACAAATTTACTAGTGTAAATACCATAACTAAAGTAGCTCAAGAGACAGATGGGATTGATTTTGTTCTAAAATCTAGAAAAATGGACGAAAAATTGATATATTTGTTAAGAAATAGAATCAAATTTCCAAAACGTAATCTGAGCCTGCCTTATGCTTTAAACATAAGTGAATGTCCTACTGAAATTGTCCATAATCTAAGGATAAGTCATTGGGGATACAACCTAATAGGAGATACAAAATCACTACCAATTCACCAATGTGTTATTAAATCCAGGGATGATTGTATACAAGATGAAGAAGATAGGGGAATTATCATAGAATTGAGCCCAAGATACAGTAGAATAGCTCTAAGATCAAGATTAGAGGTAGGTCCATTCAGACCATATAACGGTGCAATTACTGAGGAAAAAATACACAAACCTAATATTGAGATGAAGACAAAGACTCCCCAGGCAAAAGCACTATTGAACTTATATGTGATAAGATCATATAGTGCTCGTGTTCAAGGTAACAACTTGGTCAAATTAATAGATAGACTAATTAAAGAAAAAATTAGTGAAATGCTTGATTCTATTACAGATGAGCTTTTAGAGATGAATGCTCCTAAAACTTATGGGGGTAACATCCTACACAGGCTAAGATCGCTAGTAGAAAAAATGGGATTAATGTTGAATTACCTAGTAACCACTTCCACTCATATAAGATTTTCGACTAATAATCTTAAAAAGATAATTAAAGGCGGTGATGATTATACAATCCACTTCCAGCTCTTATTTCTCACCATTTCGAGTATAATATAGCTTTATAAAGAAGTATCTTTTGATACATCTAAACAGTACTTAGCTATTTTGGATTGCTCTTATTGTACAAGGAAAATCACAGATCTTTGGATTGATTTAATAAGAGAACCGGATATAGACGAGGTGAGTATTGCGGGGATAATGGATGAATCCAAAACATTTGAATTATCATCAGAGATCCACAACGAGACCGTTATAAGAGCCAACACGCTAGCTTTTGCCTGTAGATTTGCACACATTTGTCAAAATGAGTACTTTATAAATCATCATAATGAAAATTTATCTGATAAGAAGATTTCTCGTTTATCAGCAAGTATGAGTTTATTTAATTTCAGTTTTTGTAACCTTAGATCATTCTTTATATATTTATCATTGTTGTCTCCTAGTTTAAACGAATTCTTAAGATACCAATTGGAATCAAACTCGTCCATTTTTACTTATCCATCCTGAACTACTCTGTCACAAATGATATTAGACTCAAAACTATATGAGAAGATTATAACATTAAAAGAATACGAAAGAAGTCACAAACACAAGGTCTTTTTAGATAATAGAGCTCTATCAGATATTTTGACTAACTTGATTTTTAATATTTTATACCAGAATGATATGGATTCTCTCCTTAATTGGATTTTCCCAATTGGATGTGAATTTATGGATACAGAAAATGAGAACATCTTTTATAAAAATTTGATGTGGCTCTGTATATATAAGATCTGTTTGGAAGACCCTGAGGACATAAACAGGGACATATCTGTTCTTGAAAGTATTAGGATAAAATATCACGAGTCATTTCAAAAGCCTCGCTTCGAGTCTTGGTTGAAAAATAAAATAGGTGTAAAAGTTATGTCAAGTCAAAAAATACCTGAAGAATTGGCAGTGACAGCACTTAGAATAAGGTTAACTAAAGAAAAAGAACTTGAATCTCTAAAAGCTGTAATCTTGATGTTCGAAAATACAAATATCACCCAAACTATTCCAGTTGATCTAGATCAATGTAAAATATAATCGTCACTTCTAATTTCAGGAGATGTAAAATGGCTTACACTGCAGTCAAAATATGCTATGATTTATTCTAGATATAAATCAACTCTGCTAAATAACTTACTATTGCCTATAGAGGAACATTTTGAAATAAAATATATCCACCACTTTATAAGACCTTTAGGATCTATTAGTACCTCATGTAATAAGTTGTATGAGATTTCCTGTAGGTTGGGACCTTTATCCATAGATGTTGAAAACATTGTATGTTTAGCTGAGGGTTCTGGTTCAATTGCATGGTTGCTATTAAAGATATTAACTGGTAGCATAATGCACTATAATACATTAATAGATGCAGATGTAGACTTGAGGTGTAGTGCAGATTTAACATTTCCTCCCGCAGTTATACAGGACAAGAACATTTAGAATAAGTGAAGAGTTTAAACTATCAATTGGAGAAACAGATATTACCACAAATAGATTTATCGAAAAATTGCAATTATTGATGGAGGCTAGACACGTTAATATATTCACAATTGATGCAGAGTCAAAATCAGACACAGATAACTCAATATTTGTTGAACTTTATATGGACATGATGGTTCAGCACAACTGTGAACTTATAATAGTTAAACTTTTTTATAGTCAAAATCTATCATCATCTCTTAGCAATCATAAAGAAAAGATTGAAGAGAAAGGGTATATGATGATATTTCATAAACCCATAAGTAGCCACATTAATAGTGTTGAATTTTACTTGATTCTAGTTCAGTGCTTCTATCTCGTACCGGGAGGTCGATTCTGCGCAGTAGAGCCGTGCTCTGATTGGTTCGTACGCTGGCGGGGTATACGATTTCGACTGACTCTTTACGACCTACGGATCGACTTTTAAACAATTATTTTTTAATAAAAGTCGAATCTAGGCTTTGGATTTTGAGTAAAGAAAACATAAACGGTAACCAAAAAGATATAATTAGATTATACTTTTAAAAATTGAAAAATTGATTTAATAATTATATTTTAATAACAGTCTAAGCTATGCTTTGGATTTCGAGTAAAGAAAATATAAACTTTCGAATCTCGATATTATCATCCAATGTGATCATATACGCTGTGGATTTCGGGATTTCGAGGACTGCTTGCGTTTATATCGGACCTATCGTTCGTGCGGAGTCGCCTTGACGGCTGAAACCAATCTGCGGTTACGTCCTGCAGATCGGTACCTGCCTCTCGACGGCCAGATTATGGACTTGGAGGAGGCTTTTCGTCCACTTTTAGCAACTACCAGTCACGGACTCTATGATCCCCTGCATAATACGAGGACTGCGTGCATTTATATCGGTCCTATCGTTCGTACGGAGTCGCCTTGAAGGCTGAAACCAATCTGCGGTTACGTCCTGCAGATCGGTACCTGCCTCTCGACGGCCAGATTATGGACTTGGAGGAGGCTTTTCGTCCACTTTTAGCAACTACCAGTCACGGACTCTATGATCCCCTGCATAATACGAGGACTGCGTGCGTTTATATCGGACCTATCGTTCGTGCGGAGTCGCCTTGACGGCTGAAACCAATCTGCGGTTACGTCCTGCAGATCGGTACCTGCCTCTCGACGGCCAGATTATGGACTTGGAGGAGGCTTTTCGTCCACTTTTAGCAACTACCAGTCACGGACTCTATGATCCCCTGCATAATACGAGGACTGCGTGCGTTTATATCGGTCCTATCGTTCGTACGGAGTCGCCTTGAAGGCTGAAACCAATCTGCGGTTACGTCCGGCAGATCGGTACCTGCCTCTTGACGGCCTTTGTATATTGCAGTTGTATGTGCACTATACGTACACTATACTGTTATATTAAATTTACGTGCACTATACTGTTATATTGCATATACGTGCACTATACTGTTCAAAGAACAACCAAAGACAAATAGTACTCGTGCTAATTTTTGTATTTTTTCTGCACGATAACTGCATTCAGATATATTTTCTTTATATATTGTTAGTTGTATGTGCACTATACGTACACTTTCTTATATAGGAAAAAAGAAAATACGGTCATATTAAAAAATATTATTACTTTTTTCAGAATGTTCCTTTGCTTTATAGATCAGTATGTTTCACAAACATCTGATAGATTGATTTAAACTCTTTACGACCTACGGATCGACTTTTAAACAATTATTTTTTAATAAAAGTCGAATCTAGGCTTTGGATTTCGAGTAAAGAAGATATAAACGGTATAACCTAAAAAATAGTAAAAATTAAAAAATTCTAATATGTTACTGAAAGCAAATTCAAGGGCACAATGAAAACGATTTTCCCTAAAAAGCACTTCTGTATAGCTCGGTAAACAAAGCAGAGAGGCTCATTTCAAAGTTCGATGTCTCCGCGAGCAGACGACACAGCAGGCTAGGAGGTGCGATCGCTGGCACGGTCGACCGGCGCTCGCACCTCCTAGCCTCTGCGATTCATATACTTGTCCATAAAAAGAGAGTACATTCCCAAATTATGGTAACAATTCATCCTTTGTAACTTTGAGGTGAAGTCGGGGTACTTTATACCGTCAAGAATAGGAGATGAGAGTGTCAGGTTAAAAGAAAAATGAGTGAAATCCCGAATAGCCAAATACGCGCACACAGCGAACTCTCGGTTCTCGCGGAACAGCGAATCGGTGGTCGTTCGCGCCGCGAGAGTCTGTCTTCGGAACGCGAGTATGGAACAGTAGATTTAAGAGTGCTCCTCACGCAGCCAGCACCCTCTAGCGCGGTGGCAAAGAGCAGACGGCTGCCCACCGGGCTATCAATTTTTCTTTACAAAATACGACTTTAATTTTCCAATTTACTATCCAAAACAAATTTTAAATTAATCTTTATATTAATTTACACGTGGGAAAACTTAAATATTTTTGTAGCGAATGCGGTAAATAAGTTAAAATAAATAAAGTAAAAATTTTCTAACTAGAGGGCGCTAATTTCGTGAGGAGCACTCTTAAAAGTAGCAAATCGATTTGTAAGAAAGAGAAATTTTAATTAATATTGGCACCAAAATTTTAATGTATACTTTTTTTGATAAACTTAACTTAACGAGTTATGTCATTTTTTAAAATTAGGGCAGGTATTTCAATAATTATGGAAGATTCGTGCTAGGAACGTAATGAAATTACAAGGACTTTAATTGATTTGCAAAACAATCGTAGATTTTTGGTAACAAGTTCGTTACGAGTAGCGAGTTTTAATTTAAAAAATGTTTAACAGCATTTCAGTATAATTTTTTAATGATTAAATTTTAAACAAACAATATTTTCGGTATATATATTTTGTGATTTTAGATCGCGCGCCATTATTGGATTTCACATTTGCACTATTGCGTAGTTCGTCTTTTTCTTCTTTACAGTTGGCTATGGGTAATTTTGCCGGGTAAATATTTTAAACGGTCGATATTTTGGCGGTAAGGTATTCATTTAGCCGGTAAACACAGTTTAAGTAAAAAAATATTCGTCCGTTTGTTTGTGACACCCTCACATATCGTTAAATAACTAGGTTAACTACATTTGTTTACTGTTTATTGTTACAGTCGCACTCATTAAGGGAGAAGGAGTTTATTTAAGGAGGAGTAACATCTACCTAAACAAGATATTTAAGTTTGCTTTGAGCCATGGTGGTAAATATAAATTAATTTATCCGTATAGCCACATTTCATTTCTTTTATAAATTTTTCTAAATTATAATTTTGCAGGAAAAATTAAAGTTGGTATTAAAAAAAATCGATCAAGCCATTCAGAAGATGTACAAATCTTTTTTGCTTAAACTTGAAAAAAATAGTGCATCTAATAAACAGCGTAAGCTTAGTGCTATTGAAGTAAACACAGGAGCTCGAAAATGGCTGAAGCAACTTAAACTGCAAGTAAAGAGCAACAAACTGTTTAATAAATTGAAAAAGTTTAGCCCTTTCCTATCAGTAAGAAGCATCGATTCTCAAAGTGGACAACAAGAGCCCAGTCAGCTACAGCCTAGCAATGTATGTATCAATCTATCGTATAAAACAATCACAAACTGTGGTTAGTAATTAGAAATAAATAATTTTTAATTTTAACGATTGTTATTTGTTAACTTTTTTATTGAATTTTTCAGGAAAATACATCTATTAGTATAGAGAAGATAATGTCTGATCCAATAGATATAGATTATTTAAAGGATGAATTTGATTTAAGCGAGTTAATAAAACAGGGTAATTATTTTAACTTGTCAATAGGCCTTTATATCTTTGATGATTTGGACGCAATGACCTGCCAATTAGAAGAAAAATGTATAATGTAATTAAATTTATTGTTAATTATAGTTTTAAAGATTAGATTAGATGAAAAGGATCAAAAAAAAATTTATTTATTTGTTTCAAACTTTTGTTAATGTTAATTTATATATATTAACTTAAAACTGCGAAACGGATTAGTGTTTTTGTATATTTTGTATTTAGTTTTTGCATAGAGTTTTTGCATAGAAAATATTTTTATAATAAAACATGTAAATATTGTAAGATTCAAACAGATTGAATTATATTATGGAAAATTTCTGAAGATTAAGAGTGAAAATTGTGTATACTTTTTTGCAGTTCAAATAAAATGTATTATAATAATATAATTGTTCAACTATGTTTAAGTCTACCACTGCATTTGTTCTTCAATTTCGTCACTGCTTTGCAAAAAAAAAACACTTATCATTCCACAAATACAGTACACAACTGATGTAGCTCCGAGTGGTTCTGTCCATTCTTTCATCTGAAAAGGTCACTCCAAGAACTCCATTTGAGTCGATTCAGCATGAATTGGTGTTTGCTTCGAAAAGCATATTTTAAGGATTGGAAGAACCATAAAGAACCATAACGAAAACTTGTTTTACATAAAATAGCAAATAATTTAACGTATTGTCTACAAGTATAATTTTTATTCCAGCTTCTCCTTCCCAGCAGATTCTAACATTAAGATCTTGCAAAATCTACCCAAAAGAAAGTGTATAAGAAAAATTTGCAAAGCTCATACTGCCTAACTTTGATCTGTTACTTTTACATTGAATAACAAAATAGAAAGTAAAATTTTAAATACATTACAAAACAGTTAAATAATACAATTTTCATAATAAATATTCGACTAAAAATAATTGTAATTGAAGGAAATAGAAAAACGAAGCGATATTTTTACGTTTTAAAAAAGAAATAAGTTGCAGTAGCGTCATGATCGCAAGAGCAGCTGAATGGAATTGTTCTATACTTTAACAAGAAAGTCTACTACCTATGGAAGATTAGATACAAGAATACCTGAAACTTGCTGTTCACTGCGATAACTCACCAAGCAATACCAAATATTGTGTACAAAATATTTTCAGAGATTTAAAAGTCACCACTAGGTAGAAGATATCCAGATACCCAAACTCTTGAACAAATATGGTTGATAAATGAAATCTTTTTAAGCCTTTAAAATGGCTAGTGAGCATGAAATGTTAAAAAAATGCTAAGTTATTGTGTAAGCTAAACTAATTTAGAACTTGAAAAAAAATTCAGGACTCTTTCGTTTTCTAAGCTTTTGATCGAAAGATCTTTTTTGAGCAAAATGTTGAAAATAAATGTCTGTTAAAAAGGAGTAATAAGTATAAATATATGAATTGTAATAGTATTACCATTTTCAAATTTTATAAAATTTGGATATTATAATAGGAAAAACGTAAGCGATGGTCTCAACCTAAGTCAAAGTTTAATCATATGTCGGGATTCAATGAATTTCCCTTAACAGATACATTATTTCGTTTGACTGTTGAAAAAAAGTTTATTTTACGAGTGCATAGAGGAAAATGAAATGAAACTGCATCAGAATATGCGTGCACTTGACATACACTATGTATTGGAGAAAATCAAATTAAATAAATTTATTTGGTTTTGTAGATGTAAAGAATAATTTTTATGAATTTAATGTTACTTTATTTATAAATGCTAAACCGACAAAAGCAAGACGACTACAATACAAGTTGAATATTATTTTCTTATTGTGTGAAAAATTATTATACGTGTATAGTAAAAATAAAATCTGTAGAAAAATTCATTAATTATATTTTTGTAAAAACTTCTTCAAAATTTACTAAACAGTTTAAATTGAGATAACAGTAGATGGTCAGATCGCAGTAATGTTGTCGAAGTCCTGAGGATTGTACAGTCGTAACTTCTAACTATTCGAAGGATACTCCACTGAACCCAAGTTTAGGCTCCAGAGAGAACTTTATGATATTGAAATCGTGTAAATGGATGATGGCGTCAATAAATTTGCTTATAAACAAATTATTTTTATTTGCGTTGTTTTCTTGTTTCCATACTATGTTCCACAAGCGTCTTTGGTTTCGCCTGAGATCGACGAGGTCACCCGCGTTTTGGTTTTTCCTTCGAACAAGAGGGCATTAGGGCATATATTCATACGTTTGGGGGTACTTCTTCAAGATTATATACAGTCTTTGAAATTTCAGGAACCATTTTAAGCAAAACGTATGGAATTTCGTACACCAAATCAGTTAGGTTGCTGGCAGCTGTAACAATTTTTGTCTTGATTTCCTAGGGCCTCTATTCTGGCTGGGTAATAGTTCTGTTGTTTCTTGATATCCTCTCTTAATATAGGCATTCTTATGTTAAAATATACTTTAAATTTACACAAATGTTCTTTTCTTAATGTTTTATAATAAGGAGATATGATTTGACGGCATTCTGCTAATGTAGGGCAATATGTGGCAGGTTTATCGGCTATTAATTCATTCAATTCCACTAAAAATTCGTTATAATTTCTGTCATTTTCAACAATGATTGCTGGTTTTCTGCTTGACATTGTGCAATAATGGTGCAATAAAAAGAACTATGGTCCAAAGGTATGATAACGAAATTTAACTAAAAATAACTTATAAGTAGCCTTAATAGCTTTTTATACAGTAATATAATTTCTATTATTTGCTTTACCCAATAATCTAATTAATCGTCTGCCAGTACCAACAAATGCAGACACTGAAAAAGTACAAGGTTAGGGTAATGTTCTATGGCAGATCATTTGTAATCAATGCTACACACTTAACAATAATGCTTCCTTGAATCATCTAGTAGCCATAAAAAGGGACTTCACTAGGTTGCAAACATAGTATTTATTTATTGCTACGAATTAATAGATTTTATTTTCTTCAAACAACGACCTTATAGCAATAACTCAATCTCCTTATTTTTCCTTAGACGTCTTCATGATTTCTATTATTTGCTTTATCAAAGAATAATGTAGCGTTAGTACCTCTACTTAAACTCGAAAGTCTAAGTAGATGGTACAGTAAAATGTAGATAATCTCAATTCAAACGATTAACTGATTCTTCTTCTGCCAGGACCAACAAATGCAGACACTGAAAAAGTACAAGGTTAGGGAAATGTTCTATGGCAGATCACTTGTAATCAAAGCTACTCACTGAACAATAATGCTCCCTTGAATCACCTAGTAGCCATAAAGAGGGACTTCAGTGCGTTACACTGCGAATTTGGAAAGGACGCTTATGCCAGTGTTGGTGTCTGTCAGTTGTTTAATATACTGCCCACAAAACATCACGTACGTTACCGGCATGCTCTGCACCAGTGCTTCTATACCGACCCTACCCCAGCCCGACGACCCTTCGAAATATAATAAAAAAAAAATGCTAATCGACGTATTTTTAATTGTACTTTTCAACAAAAAAAAAATTTTCAATTGTACCCCCGTAGTTTTTTAGAAAAAAAATCCTAAAGTACTAGAATATTAATCCGCCAATAGCTCCTTTTAAAGTGGTTTTAACGTTAAAGGAAAGGTGCAGAAAAATTGTACCTTTTTTATACTTAATTGTACCACCGTTACTTTTGCGAAATAATATAATACAATAAATAAAAAATCAAAAAAATTGTACTGACATAATGCAAATATATTTCCAGTCACCGCGCATGCGCGGTCACCGGAAATACGAGAAACGCATGCTTATGGCGCGTTATTTAAAAGTCATGAATAGATCAAAAAATGCTCGAAAGATGTTATAAAAAATAGTCAACGATGTATATTCATTTATCTTTCATAGACTTTACAGAAAATTCAATTGTACCACCTGAGGTTTTGAGAAAAAAAAAGTTATTGTCAGGTTACAGGTGGAAACGTTGAAAGCAGCGTGCACAACAGCTGTTTAACAATTAACAGACGTATTAAATATTCTTTTTCATTTGTTCTTAATTGTACCATCATTAGTTTGTTGGTTTACACATTAAATTTGAGCAAAAATAATTAAATAATTACCAGCGGGCCTATGAAGGCAGGCGTCTTAAAATCGCGAAAAAAGCAAGTAACACAAAAGTGTTATTATTTATGAGGCTTATGTGGGTATTTGACAGTTATGTAGACAGTCGTCTATAACTCGTTTTGGGTTGAAAAATTGAGAAGTAAGTACGGCCCCGTCTTAGTCAATAACCTGAGGGATAGTTTATTTTAAAACATAAAGCAAATCAACAATAAAAATATGGTCCACCCTATCTATGCATACATACATATAATTTTAAATTTCGGGGTTTATGACGCCCATGACAGAGAAGGAAGATACGTACTTTAGTACGATAAAAAGAGACAGAAAAGATTATGGAGCCCCGGCTCCATAAACCTGCCATATTAACAATGAGTGGGAAAGAGATAGGGTTATTGGAATTTAACATACGAGGCTCCATAACCCCCTATATCCAAATGTATATATATATATATATATATATATATATATATATTTTATTTTCTTCAAACAACGACCTTATAGCAATAACTCAATCTCCTTATTTTTCCTTAGACGTCTTCATGATTTCTATTATTTGCTTTATCAAAGAATAATGTAGCGTTAGTACCTCTACTTAAACTCGAAAGTCTAAGTAGATGGTACAGTAAAATGTAGATAATCTCAATTCAAACGATTAACTGATTCTTCTTCTGCCAGGACCAACAAATGCAGACACTGAAAAAGTACAAGGTTAGGGAAATGTTCTATGGCAGATCACTTGTAATCAAAGCTACTCACTGAACAATAATGCTCCCTTGAATCACCTAGTAGCCATAAAGAGGGACTTCAGTGCGTTACACTGCGAATTTGGAAAGGACGCTTATGCCAGTGTTGGTGTCTGTCAGTTGTTTAATATACTGCCCACAAAACATCACGTACGTTACCGGCATGCTCTGCACCAGTGCTTCTATACCGACCCTACCCCAGCCCGACGACCCTTCGAAATATAATAAAAAAAAAATGCTAATCGACGTATTTTTAATTGTACTTTTCAACAAAAAAAAAATTTTCAATTGTACCCCCGTAGTTTTTTAGAAAAAAAATCCTAAAGTACTAGAATATTAATCCGCCAATAGCTCCTTTTAAAGTGGTTTTAACGTTAAAGGAAAGGTGCAGAAAAATTGTACCTTTTTTATACTTAATTGTACCACCGTTACTTTTGCGAAATAATATAATACAATAAATAAAAAATCAAAAAAATTGTACTGACATAATGCAAATATATTTCCAGTCACCGCGCATGCGCGGTCACCGGAAATACGAGAAACGCATGCTTATGGCGCGTTATTTAAAAGTCATGAATAGATCAAAAAATGCTCGAAAGATGTTATAAAAAATAGTCAACGATGTATATTCATTTATCTTTCATAGACTTTACAGAAAATTCAATTGTACCACCTGAGGTTTTGAGAAAAAAAAAGTTATTGTCAGGTTACAGGTGGAAACGTTGAAAGCAGCGTGCACAACAGCTGTTTAACAATTAACAGACGTATTAAATATTCTTTTTCATTTTTCTTAATTGTACCATCATTAGTTTGTTGGTTTACACATTAAATTTGAGCAAAAATAATTAAATAATTACCAGCGGCCTATGAAGGCAGGCGTCTTAAAATCGCGAAAAAAGCAAGTAACAACAAAAGTGTTTTTATTTATGAGGCTTATGTGGGTATTTGACAGTTATGTAGACAGTCGTCTATAACTCGTTTTGGGTTGAAAAATTGAGAAGTAAGTACGGCCCCGTCTTAGTCAATAACCTGAGGGATAGTTTATTTTTAAAAACATAAAGCAAATCAACAATAAAAATATGGTCCACCCTATCTATGCATACATACATATAATTTTAAATTTCGGGGTTTATGACGCCCATGACAGAGAAGGAAGATACGTACTTTAGTACGATAAAAAGAGACAGAAAAGATTATGGAGCCCCGGCTCCATAAACCTGCCATATTAACAATGAGTGGGAAAGAGATAGGGTTATTGGAATTTAACATACGAGGCTCCATAACCCCCTATATCCAAATGTATATATATATATATATATATATATATATATATATATATATATATATATATATATATATACGTATATAATATTATTATATATATATATATATATATATATAATTATATGGAAAGGTATTTATCTGAACTCTTTATTATTGATTTGCTTTATGTTTTTAAAAATAAACTATCCCTCAGGTTATTGACTAAGACGGGGCCGTACTTACTTCTCAATTTTTCAACCCGAAAGAGTTATAGACGACTGTCTATATATAAGTCTCAAATACCCACATAACCCTCATAACTAATAAACACTTTTGACTTTTTTTATGAAAAAACTATAAAAGCCTTATAATAATGCTCCCTTGAATCACCTAGTAGCCATAAAGAGGGACTTCAGTGCGTTACACTGCGAATTTGGAAAGGACGCTTATGCCAGTGTTGGTGTCTGTCAGTTGTTTAATATACTGCCCACAAAACATCACGTACGTTACCGGCATGCTCTGCACCAGTGCTTCTATACCGACCCTACCCCAGCCCGACGACCCTTCGAAATATAATAAAAAAAAAATGCTAATCGACGTATTTTTAATTGTACTTTTCAACAAAAAAAAAATTTTCAATTGTACCCCCGTAGTTTTTTAGAAAAAAAATCCTAAAGTACTAGAATATTAATCCGCCAATAGCTCCTTTTAAAGTGGTTTTAACGTTAAAGGAAAGGTGCAGAAAAATTGTACCTTTTTTATACTTAATTGTACCACCGTTACTTTTGCGAAATAATATAATACAATAAATAAAAAATCAAAAAAATTGTACTGACATAATGCAAAATATTTCCAGTCACCGCGCATGCGCGGTCACCGGAAATACGAGAAACGCATGCTTATGGCGCGTTATTTAAAAGTCATGAATAGATCAAAAAATGCTCGAAAGATGTTATAAAAAATAGTCAACGATGTATATTCATTTATCTTTCATAGACTTTACAGAAAATTCAATTGTACCACCTGAGGTTTTGAGAAAAAAAAAGTTATTGTCAGGTTACAGGTGGAAACGTTGAAAGCAGCGTGCACAACAGCTGTTTAACAATTAACAGACGTATTAAATATTCTTTTTCATTTGTTCTTAATTGTACCATCATTAGTTTGTTGGTTTACACATTAAATTTGAGCAAAAATAATTAAATAATTACCAGCGGGCCTATGAAGGCAGGCGTCTTAAAATCGCGAAAAAAGCAAGTAACAACAAAAGTGTTTATTATTTATGAGGCTTATGTGGGTATTTGACAGTTATGTAGACAGTCGTCTATAACTCGTTTTGGGTTGAAAAATTGAGAAGTAAGTACGGCCCCGTCTTAGTCAATAACCTGAGGGATAGTTTATTTTTAAAACATAAAGCAAATCAACAATAAAAATATGGTCCACCCTATCTATGCATACATACATATAATTTTAAATTTCGGGGTTTATGACGCCCATGACAGAGAAGGAAGATACGTACTTTAGTACGATAAAAAGAGACAGAAAAGATTATGGAGCCCCGGCTCCATAAACCTGCCATATTAACAATGAGTGGGAAAGAGATAGGGTTATTGGAATTTAACATACGAGGCTCCATAACCCCCTATATCCAAATGTATATATATATATATATATATATTATATATATATATATATATATATATATATATATATATATATATATATATTAAATTACGTATATAATATTTATTTATATATATATATATATATATATATAATTATATGGAAAGGTATTTATCTGAACTCTTTAGTATTGATTTGCTTTATGTTTTTAAAAATAAACTATCCCTCAGGTTATTGACTAAGACGGGGCCGTACTTACTTCTCAATTTTTCAACCCGAAAGAGTTATAGACGACTGTCTATACATAAGTCTCAAATACCCACATAACCCTCATAACTAATAAACACTTTTGACTTTTTTTATGAAAAAACTATAAAGCCTTATAATAATGCATCTTCTTTAGGATTATAACCAAAAAACGGGGTTACAAGGTCAAATAACCGAGCGTTACTTGCTTTTTTCGCGTTTTTAAAACGCTTGAGTTCATAGGCGTCACAACCGCACATGCGCATAGTGCGCCCGTTCGTTCAGCTAATTATTTACTATTGTTTCTAATTGATTCCCATTAATAAATACAAAGTTTGACGATTGTACTATTACGTACAGATAATGTACATTTTTTTATTTACTCATAGTAGTAGAGTTAAATATCAATGATTTGGAGGGTACAATTACTTTTTCCACAAATTCTGGTAATTAATAATAATAATGCGACGATGGATATTTTATCAATGCCTGCCATGCATTTTTTCCCTTTTTTACGATTTTAAAATCTCGTGCGGTTGAAAATCTCGTGTGCATGCGAATCTCGCACTTCCGTTGGCCGCGCATGCGCAGTAGCTGAAACGGACTGTCAATCAGACGATATTGCTTTTTTAATATTTTTGCGTTATACCGTTATTTTTTCGGAAAAGTGAGGGTGGTACAATTAAGTACGAAAAGGTACAATTTTTTTACACCCTAATTAGGACGAAGGAACGATTGTAAGGTGAGGTATCGGTGTTTTAATATTGCAATACTTTGTCATTTTTTTTCTCAAAAACGGTGGGGGTACAATTAAAATTTCTTGTTTTTTTAGAAAGTACAATTAAAAATACATCGGATAGCATTTTTTTTTTTATAAAATTCCGTAGGTCGGCGGGCTGGGGTAAGGCCGGTTGCTTCTATCTCGTACCGGGAGGTCGATCCTGCCCAGTAGAGCCGTGCTCTGATTGGTTCGTGCGATGGCGGGGTACACGATTTCGACTGGCGAAGGAAGGGTAATGAGAACCCGTGGGGGAGCTTAGGCTTAAGCATTTATTTGCTATTATTGTTCACTAATTAAATAGTAGGTTATTTAATTAATTTGAAAATTTAGTAAAATTAAATATTTTTCGGAAGTTGAGGAAATGCGAATCTCGATTATACGGGTTCTCATTATCCTTCCTTCGTCAGTCGAAATCGTATACCCCGCCAGCGCACGAACCAATCAGAGCACGGCTCTATTGCGTAGAATCGATCTCCCGGTAAGAGATAGAAGCACTGCCTTCCATACTCAGTGGCATCGAATTCTCGCGAGGCACGACAACATTTTCCTTGCTCTTTTTCTCTTACGGCTACTGAAGAGTGCCGTAAGGAAAAATTATTGTAAAGGTAAGAGAATTGATTACATATTATTGTCCGACATCAAACATTTTCCTAAACTTATAATTTATAATCTGCTTTTCTTTATTGGTGTTTGGTACCTTAACTTTCCATACTCAGTGGCATCGAATTCTCGCGAGGCACGACCTTCTCCTTGCTCTTTTTCTCTTACGGTTACTGAAGAGTGCCGTAAGGAAAAATTATTGTAAAGATAAGAGAATCGATTAGATATTATTGTCCGACATCAAACATTTTCCTAAACTTATAATTTATAATCTGTTTTCCTTTATAGGGGTTTGTAGGCTTCATCATCGTCTATGTTGATGGGCAAATAGCTTTTGTATTCTTGTGAGGCTGGCATTTCCATTTTCTATTCTCTTACTGCTACTTGACTGCCTGCGTGTTGCATAGATATTTCAATCTCTTTTCTTCCATCATGAGGGTAATTCTTGAATCATCTATTTATGTTAACTTTATAAGTTTTTGCTGTATTTGATTGTTTTACCCATTCTATAATGTTACAAGTTAAAAATTGGGTTTCCATCTTTCAGCATCAAATAAATTCTTATATGAAAGTGCGTAAGAGGACACTATTAAAGAAGATGGTGTGTATCAAGAAGCCAAAGGTTTCATCTATTAAATTGAGGTACAGAGAGGCTTGCATCCAAAAGCCAGAACCTACATCTATTAAATTACCGAACAGTAAGGCTTGCATTCAAAAGCCAGAGCCTAGATCTATTAAATTACCGAACAGAGAGGCTTGCATCCAGAAGCCAGAACCTACATCTATTAAATTACCGAACAGTAAGGCTTGCATCCAAAAGCCAGAGCCTACATCTATTAAATTACCGAACAGTGAGGCTTGCATCCAGAAGCCAGAGCCTACATCTATTAAATTACCGAAAAGTGAGGCTTGCATCCAAAAGCCAGAGCCTACATCTATTAAATTACCGAACAGTGAGGCTTGCATCCAGAAGCCAGAGCCTACATCTATTAAATTACCGAACAGTGAGGCTTGCATCCAGAGGTCAAACCCTAGGTCTGTTCAATTAAATAATGTCAAGCCATCAACCAGTAAATCCTACACTGAACAATCACAAAATGATTCTTCACAAGACGACAAAGTTTGTATTTTGTAAATATGTTATTTATATTTTTATGAATTTCTGTTTGACAAGTTTTTTATTTTGATTTTATAGGAATATAGGTGCTTAAAGAGAAGAAGATGTGAATATTCGGATATGGACGATTACAAGAATATTAAACCATATGAACTATTTAAAATGAGAAAATACACGGACTTGACAATGTGCTCACTGTTTATGGATAATGTGATGCGAAACTCCTTTAATGACTCTTTAAGTTTTCACTAATTTGATTTCTGATTACTTTTTATTTATTAATTTTGTTAGAATTATATATCTCCTCTGTATATAATATCTTTGTGTTAGTATTTTTCCACCATATTCACAGGACCTGTAAATACTTATCTTCTTCGTCTTATGTCATATTATATTTTAAATAAGCACACGCTTTAATAATGTTTCAAATGTATGTTATAAAAGGACGAATCAGTCCTTGTACTGTTTTAAATAAAAATAAATTACTATGTATTACAATTTGTTATTCATTTTATTTTTGAATAATAGAAATACAAAGAATCATCTGGATTTTCACATGGATATGCAAATGTTAACTTCAAACGTAGATTTACAAAGATTTTTAAAGGGCATTATTTAACAATAATTTCACTGTGTTTGCACATAACTAAAAATTTCTGGTTTCTGTCTATCAGCTGGTAATTTTGTTGATTTTTGTGGCGCACAAATTGTTAATAAACCCATGAATTAATGTTTGTTCAAAATACTAACGCTAAAATCTCGAAAAAAAAACTTTTACATACATTACGATACTTTCGCTTAAATCTTGATTCATTGTAAATAAAATAAAAAGACAATTATATCCAACATCTTCCATTATCCTGTAAATATTATAATATTCATGTTAATTGTTTAAATAATATTTCAATGAATTAAAAGTGCTCATAAAAGAAAATTAATATACGGACCTGTTGTTGGAAAAAATCGTGAATCTATTACATAAATTGTTTTTCATTTTTGTTTTTCATGTTCTTTCTTTTTTTGCGATTTCTTTCTTGAAATTTTCTTCCTCCTCCTCCGTTGTTATGGTGCTTGCATTTGAATACGTACGTTCTCTCTTATTCATGTCGTTATTTGCTGATTCTTTAAATTCTTTTGATGATTCCATTGTAAAAATTTGTAAAATATACAAAATAATTTTTTTTGACCCTTTGTTTTTCAGTATTTCTGAAGCACTGATACTAAAATATAAGATGACTTACTCTTGACAAGAGGGAACATTCGGCTCAAGAGGCAGACAGGACACTAAACTCATACGAGCAAGATCGGTTCGCCTATGGTATGCAAGTTTTTAAACAAATCTGATCTGATAAGGTGACGTATAGATCGATTTCATTAACGCACCGAACTAAAACGCACAGATTATGGACTTGAAAGGAGGTTTTTCGTCCACTTGTAGCTAGTATGAGTCACGGGCTATACGATCCCCTGGATAATACAGGAATGCGTGTGTTTATATCGGTCCTATCGTTCGTACGGAGTCGCCTTGACGGCTGAAACCAATCTGCGGGTACCTCCGGCAGATCGGTACCTGCCACTCCACGGCCAGATTATGGACTTGGAGGAGGCTTTTCGTCCACTTTTAGCTAGAATGAGTCACGGACTCTATGATCCCCTGCATAATACGAGGACTGCGTGCGTTTATATCGGTCCTATCGTTCGTACGGAGTCGCCTTGACGGCTGAAACCAATCTGCTGTTACCTCCAGCAGATCGGTACCTGCCACTCCACGGCCCGATTATGGACTTGGAGGAGGCTTTTCGTCCACTTTTAGCTACAATGAGTCACGGACTCTATGATCCCCTACATAATACGAGGACTGCGTGCGTTTATATCGGTCCTATCGTTCGTACGGAGTCGCCTTGACGGCTGAAACCAATCTGCGGTCACGTCCGGCAGATCGGTACCTGCCTCTTGACGGCCTTTATATATTGCAGTTGTATGAGCACACGCTTTAATAATGTTTCAAATGTATGTTATAAAAGGACGAATCAGTCCTTGTACTGTTTTAAATAAAAATAAATTACTATGTATTACAATTTGTTATTCATTTTATTTTTGAATAATAGAAATACAAAGAATCATCTGGATTTTCACATGGATATGCAAATGTTAACTTCAAACGTAGATTTACAAAGATTTTTAAAGGGCATTATTAACAATAATTTCACTGTGTTTGCACATAACTAAAAATTTCTGGTTTCTGTCTATCAGCTGGTAATTTTGTTGATTTTTGTGGCGCACAAATTGTTAATAAACCCATGAATTAATGTTTGTTCAAAATACTAACGCTAAAATCTCGAAAAAAAAACTTTCACATACATTACGATACTTTCGCTTAAATCTTGATTCCTTGTAAATAAAATAAAAAGACAATTATATCCAACATCTTCCATTATCCTGTAAATATTATAATATTCATGTTAATTGTTTAAATAATATTTCAATGAATTAAAAGTGCTCATAAAAGAAAATTAATATACGGACCTGTTGTTGGAAAAAATCGTGAATCTATTACATAAATTGTTTTTCATTTTTGTTTTTCATGTTCTTTTTTGCGATTTCTTTCTTGAAATTTTCTTCCTCCTCCTCCGTTGTTATGGTGCTTGCATTTGAATACGTACGTTCTCTCTTATTCATGTCGTTATTTGCTGATTCTTTAAATTCTTTTGATGATTCCATTGTAAAAATTTTGTAAAATATACAAAATAATTTTTTTTTGACCCTTTGTTTTTCAGTATTTCTGAAGCACTGATACTAAAATATAAGATGACTTACTCTTGACAAGAGGGAACATTCGGCTCAAGAGGCAGACAGGACACTAAACTCATACGAGCAAGATCGGTTCGCCTATGGTATGCAAGTTTTTAAACAAATCTGATCTGATAAGGTGACGTATATATCGATTTCATTAACGCACCGAACTAAAACGCACAGATTATGGACTTGAAGGAGGTTTTTCGTCCACTTGTAGCTAGTATGAGTCACGGGCTATACGATCCCCTGGATAATACAAGGAATGCGTGGTTTATATCGGTCCTATCGTTCGTACGGAGTCGCCTTGACGGCTGCAACCATCTGCGGGTACCTACCGGCAGATCGGTACCTGCCACTCCACGGCCAGATTATGGACTTGGAGGAGGCTTTTCGTCCACTTTTAGCTAGAATGAGTCACCGGACTCTATGACTCCCTGCATAATACGAGGACTGCGTGCGTTATATCGGTCCTATCGTTCGTACGGAGTCGCCTTGACGGCTGAAACCAATCTGCTGTTACCTCCAGCAGATCGGTACCTGCCACTCCACGGCCCGATTATGGACTTGGAGGAGGCTTTTCGTCCACTTTTAGCTACAATGAGTCCGGACTCTATGATCCCCTACATAATACGAGGACTGCGTGCGTTTATATCGGTCCTATCGTTCGTACGGAGTCGCCTTGACGGCTGAACCAATCTGCGGTCACGTCCGGCAGATCGGTACCTGCCTCTTGACGGCCTTTATATATTGCAGTTGTATGAGCACTATACGTACACCATACTGTTATATTACATTTACGTGCACTATACGTACACTATACTGTTTAAAGAACAACTAAAGACAAATAGTACTCGTGCTAATTTTTGTATTTTTTCTGCACGACAACTGCATTCAGATATATTTTCTTTATATATTGTCAGCTCGCTCGACCGGCGCTCGCACCTCCTAGCCTCTGCGATTGAACTTTTATTTCCAATCACGATATTCCAATCCAATGTGATCATAGAAGCTTTGGATTTCGAGTAACAAAATGTAAACGGAGATTCTATTAGATTATAGTTTTAAAAAGTAAAAAATTGTTTTAAACTCTTCACGTCCTATGAATCGACTTTTTAAGAATCATTTTTTTAATAACTGTCGAAACTACGATTTCGAATTTTGAGTAAAAGAATGTAAATGGTATAATCTAAAAAATAGAATTCGATTATTGATTTAAAAATTAAAAAATTCTAATATGTTACTGAAAGCAAATTCAAGGGCACAATGAAAACGATTTACCCTAAAAAGCACTTCTGTATAGCTCGGTAAACAAAGCAGAGAGGCTCATTTCAAAGTTCGATGTCTCCGCGAGCAGACGACACAGCAGGCTAGGAGGTGCGATCGCTGGCACGGTCGACCGGCGCTCGCACCTCCTAGCCTCTGCGAGTGAACTTTCATTTCGAATCTCGATATTATCATCCAATGTGATCATATACGCTGTGGATTTCGGGATTTCGAGGTCTGCGTGCGTTTATATCGGTCCATCGTTCGTACGATCGCCTGCGCTTGACCAATCTCCGTTACCTCCGGCAGATCGGTACTTGCCACTCCACGCCAGATTATGGACTTGGAGGAGGCTTTTCGTCCACTTTTAGCTACAATGAGTCACGGACTCTATGATCCCCTGCATAATACGCGGACGCGTGCGTTTATATCGGTCCTATCGTTCGTACGGAGTCGCCTTGACGGCTGAAACCAATCTGCTGTTACCTCCAGCAGATCGGTACCTGCCTCTCCACGGCCAGATTATGGACTTGGAGGAGGCTTTTCGTCCACTTTTAGCTACAATGAGTCACGGACTCTATGATCCCCTACATAATACGAGGACTGCGTGCGTTTAAGTCGGTCCTATCGTTCGTACGAGTCGCCTTGACGGCTGAAACCAATCTGCTGTTACCTCCAGCAGATCGGTACCTGCCTCTCCACGGCCAGATTATGGACTTGGAGGAGGCTTTCGTCCACTTTTAGCTAGAATGAGTCACGGACTCTATGATCCCCTACATAATACGAGGACTGCGTGCGTTTAAGTCGGTCCTATCGTTCATACGGATTCGCCTGACGGCTGAAACCAATCTGCTGTTACCTCCAGCAGATCGGTACCTGCCACTCCACGGCCAGATTATGGACTTGGAGGAGGGCTTTTCGTCCACTTTTAGCTAGAATGAGTCCGGACTCTATGATCCCCTACATAATACGAGGACTGCGTTGCGTTTAAAGTCGGTCCTATCGTTCGTACGGAGTCGCCTTGACCGGCTGAAACCAATCTGCTGTTACCTCCAGCAGATCGGTACCTGCCTCTCCACGGCCAGATTATGGACTTGGAGGAGGCTTTTCGTCCACTTTAGCTAGAATGAGTCACGGACTCTATGATCCCCTGCTAATACGCGGACTGCGTGCGTTTATATCGGTCCTATCGTTCGTACGGAGTCGCCTTGACGGCTGAAACCAATCTGCGGGTACCTCCGGCAGATCGGTACCTGCCTCTCCACGGCCAGATTATGGACTTGGAGGAGGCTTTTCGTCAACTTTTAGCTAGAATGAGTCACGGACTCTATGATCCCCTGCATAATACGCGGACTGCGTGCGTTTATATCGGTCCTATCGTTCGTACGGAGTCGCCTGACGGCTGAAACCATCTGCGGGTACCTCCGGCAGATCGTACCTGCCTCTCCACGGCCAGATTATGGACTTGGAGGAGGCTTTAGTCCACTTTTAGCTAGAATGAGTCACGGACTCTATGATCCCCTGCATAATACGCGGACTGCGTGCGTTTATATCGGTCCTATCGTTCGTACGGAGTCGCCTTGACGGCTGAAACCAATCTGCGGGTACCTCCGCAGATCGGTACCTGCCACTCCACGGCCCGATTATGGACTTGGAGGAGGCTTTTCGTCCACTTTTAGCTAGAATGAGTCACGGACTCTATGATCCCCTCCATAATACGAGGACTGCGTGCGTTTAAGTCGGTCCTATCGTTCGTACGGAGTCGCCTTGACGGCTGAAACCAATCTGCTGTTACCTCCAGCAGATCGGTACCTGCCTCTCCACGGCCAGATTATGGACTTGGAGGAGGCTTTCGTCCACTTTTAGCTAGAATGAGTCACGGACTCTATGATCCCCTACATAATACGAGGACTGCGTGCGTTTATAGTCGGTCCTATCGTTCGTACGGAGTCGCCTTGACGGCTGAAACCAATCTGCCGTACCTCCGGCAGATCGGTACCTGCCTCTCCACAGGCCAGATTATGGACTTGGAGGAGGCTTTTCGTCCACTTTTAGCTAGAATGAGTCACGGACTCTATGATCCCTGCATAATACGCGGACTGCGTGCGTTTATATCGGTCCTATCGTTCGTACGGAGTCGCCTGACGGCTGAAACCAATCTGCGGGTACCTCCGGCAGATCGGTACCTGCCTCTCCACGGCCAGATTATGGACTTGGAGGAGGCTTTCGTCCACTTTTAGCTACAATGAGTCACGGACTCTATGATCCCCTGCATAATACGCGGACTGCGTGCGTTTATATCGGTCCTATCGTTCGTACGGAGTCGCCTTGACGGCTGAAACCAATCTGCGGGTACCTCCGGCAGATCGGTACCTGCCTCTCCACGGCCAGATTATGGACTTGGAGGAGGCTTTTCGTCCACTTTTAGCTAGAATGAGTCACGGACTCTATGATCCCCTCCATAATACGAGGACTGCGTGCGTTTAAGTCGGTCCTATCGTTCAGTACGGAGTCGCCTTGACGGCTGAAACCAATCTGCTGTTACCTCCAGCAGATCGGTACCTGCCTCTCCACGGCCAGATTATGGACTTGGAGGAGGCTTTTCGTCCACTTTTAGCTAGAATGAGTCACGGACTCTATGATCCCCTACATAATACGAGGACTGCGTGCGTTTAAGTCGGTCCTATCGTTCGTACGGAGTCGCCTTGACGGCTGAAACCAATCTGCCGTCACCTCCGGCAGATCGGTACCTGCCTCTCCACAGCCAGATTATGGACTTGGAGGAGGCTTTTCGTCCACTTTTAGCTAGAATGAGTCACGGACTCTATGATCCCCTCATAATACGAGGACTGCGTGCGTTTAAGTCGGTCCTATCGTTCGTACGGAGTCGCCTTGACGGCTGAAACCAATCTGCGGGTACCTCCGGCAGATCGGTACCTGCCTCTCCACGGCCAGATTATGGACTTGGAGGAGGCTTTTCGTCCACTTTTAGCTACAATGAGTCACGGACTCTATGATCCCCTGCATAATACGCGGACTGCGTGCGTTTATATCGGTCCTATCGTTCGTACGGAGTCGCCTTGACGGCTGAAACCAATCTGCGGGTACCTCCGGCAGATCGGTACCTGCCTCTCCACGGCCAGATTATGGACTTGGAGGAGGCTTTTCGTCCACTTTTAGCTAGAATGAGTCACGGACTCTATGATCCCCTCCATAATACGAGGACTGCGTGCGTTTAAGTCGGTCCTATCGTTCGTACGGAGTCGCCTTGACGGCTGAAACCAATCTGCTGTTACCTCCAGCAGATCGGTACCTGCCTCTCCACGGCCAGATTATGGACTTGGAGGAGGCTTTTCGTCCACTTTTAGCTAGAATGAGTCACGGACTCTATGATCCCCTCCATAATACGAGGACTGCGTGCGTTTAAGTCGGTCCTATCGTTCGTACGGAGTCGCCTTGACGGCTGAAACCAATCTGCGGGTACCTCCGGCAGATCGGTACCTGCCTCTCCACGGCCAGATTATGGACTTGGAGGAGGCTTTTCGTCCACTTTTAGCTACAATGAGTCACGGACTCTATGATCCCCTGCATAATACGCGGACTGCGTGCGTTTATATCGGTCCTATCGTTCGTACGGAGTCGCCTTGACGGCTGAAACCAATCTGCGGGTACCTCCGGCAGATCGGTACCTGCCTCTCCACGGCCAGATTATGGACTTGGAGGAGGCTTTTCGTCCACTTTTAGCTAGAATGAGTCACGGACTCTATGATCCCCTACATAATACGAGGACTGCGTGCGTTTAAGTCGGTCCTATCGTTCGTACGGAGTCGCCTTGACGGCTGAAACCAATCTGCCGGTACCTCCGGCAGATCAGTACCTGCCTCTCCACAGCCAGATTATGGACTTGGAGGAGGCTTTTCGTCCACTTTAGCTAGAATGAGTCACGGACTCTATGATCCCCTGCATAATACGAGGACTGCGTGCGTTTAAGTCGGTCCTATCGTTCGTACGGAGTCGCCTTGACGGCTGAAACCAATCTGCTGTTACCTCCAGCAGATCGGTACCTGCCTCTCCACGGCCAGATTATGGACTTAGAGGAGGCTTTTCGTCCACTTTTAGCTACAATGAGTCACGGACTCTATGATCCCCTGCATAATACGCGGACTGCGTGCGTTTATATCGGTCCTATCGTTCGTACGGAGTCGCCTTGACGGCTGAAACCAATCTGCTGTTACCTCCAGCAGATCGGTACCTGCCACTCCACGGCCCGATTATGGACTTGGAGGAGGCTTTTCGTCCACTTTTAGCTAGAATGAGTCACGGACTCTATGATCCCCTACATAATACGAGGACTGCGTGCGTTTAAGTCGGTCCTATCGTTCGTACGGAGTCGCCTTGACGGCTGAAACCAATCTGCTGTTACCTCCAGCAGATCGGTACCTGCCACTCCACGGCCCGATTATGGACTTGGAGGAGGCTTTTCGTCCACTTTTAGCTAGAATGAGTCACGGACTCTATGATCCCCTGCATAATACGAGGACTGCGTGCGTTTATAGCGGTCCTATCGTTCGTACGGAGTCGCCTTGACGGCTGAAACCAATCTGCTGTTACCTTCCAGCAGATCGGTACCTGCCACTCCACGGGCCCGATCTTGGACTTGGGAGGAGGCTTTCGTCCACTTTTAGCTAGAATGAGATCACGGACTCTATGATCCCCTGCATAACATACGCGGGACTGCGTGCGTTTAAGTCGGTCCTATCGTTCGTACGGAGTCGCCTTGACGGCTCGAAACCAATCTGCCGTTACCTCCGGCAGACCGGTACCTGCCTCTCCACAGCCAGATTATGGACTTGGAGGAGGCTTTTCTGTCCACTTTAGCTACAATGAGTCACGACTCTATGATCCCCTGCATAATACGCGGACTGCGTGCGTTTATATCGGTCCTATCGTTCGTACGGAGTCGCCTGGGAACCAATCGCTGTACTCCAGCAGATCGGCCTGACACTCCACGGCGTCCGGACTCTATGATCCCCTGCATAATACGCGGACTGCGTGCGTTTATATCGGTCCTATCGTTCGTACGGAGTCGCCTTGACGGCTGAAACAATCTGCTGTTACCTCCAGCAGATCGGTACCTGCCACTCCACGGCCCGATTATGGACTTGGAGGAGGCTTTTCGTCCACTTTTAGCTAGAATGAGTCACGGACTCTATGATCCCCTGCATAATACGCGGACTGCGTGCGTTTAAGTCGGTCCTATCGTTCGTACGGAGTCGCCTTGACGGCTGAAACCAATCTGCCGTTAACTCCGGCAGATCGGTACCTGCCTCTCCACAGCCAGATTATGGACTTGGAGGAGGCTTTTCGTCCACTTTTAGCTAGAATGAGTCACGGACTCTATGATCCCCTCCATAATACGAGGACTGCGTGCGTTTATATCGGTCCTATCGTTCGTACGGAGTCGCCTTGACGGCTGAAACCAATCTGCTGTTACCTCCGGCAGATCGGTACCTGCCACTCCACGGCCCGATTATGGACTTGGAGGAGGCTTTTCGTCCACTTTTAGCTACAATGAGTCACGGACTCTATGATCCCCTACATAATACGAGGACTGCGTGCGTTTAAGTCGGTCCTATCGTTCGTACGGAGTCGCCTTGACGGCTGAAACCAATCTGCCGTTACCTCCGGCAGATCGGTACCTGCCTCTCCACGGCCAGATTATGGACTTGGAGGAGGCTTTTCGTCCACTTTTAGCTACAATGAGTCACGGACTCTATGATCCCCTACATAATACGAGGACTGCGTGCGTTTAAGTCGGTCCTATCCTTCGTACGGAGTCGCCTTGACGGCTGAAACCAATCTGCCGTTACCTCCGGCAGATCGGTACCTGCCTCTCCACGGCCAGATTATGGACTTGGAGGAGGCTTTTCGTCCACTTTTAGCTACAATGAGTCACGGACTCTATGATCCCCTGCATAATACGCGGACTGCGTGCGTTTATATCGGTCCTATCGTTCGTACGGAGTCGCCTTGACGGCTGAAACCAATCTGCTGTTACCTCCGGCAGATCGGTACCTGCCACTCCACGGCCCGATTATGGACTTGGAGGAGGCTTTTCGTCCACTTTTAGCTAGAATGAGTCACGGACTCTATGATCCCCTGCATAATACGCGGACTGCGTGCGTTTAAGTCGGTCCTATCGTTCGTACGGAGTCGCCTTGACGGCTGAAACCAATCTGCCGTTACCTCCAGCAGATCGGTACCTGCCACTCCACGGCCCGATTATGGACTTGGAGGAGGCTTTTCGTCCACTTTTAGCTACAATGAGTCACGGACTCTATGATCCCCTGCATAATACGCGGACTGCGTGCGTTTATATCGATCCTATCGTTCGTACGGAGTCGCCTTGACGGCTGAAACCAATCTGCCGTTACCTCCGGCAGATCGGTACCTGCCTCTCCACGGCCAGATTATGGACTTGGAGGAGGCTTTTCGTCCACTTTTAGCTACAATGAGTCACGGACTCTATGATCCCCTGCATAATACGCGGACTGCGTGCGTTTATAGTCGGTCCTATCGTTCGTACGGAGTCGCCTTGACGGCTGAAACCAATCTGCCGTTACCTCCGGCAGATCGGTACCTGCCTCTCCACAGGCCAGATTATGGACTTGGAGGAGGCTTTTCGTCCACTTTTAGCTAGAATGAGTCACGGACTCTATGATCCCCTGCCATAATACGAGGACTGCGTGCGTTTATAGTCGGTCCTATCGTTCGTACGGAGTCGCCTTGACGGCTGAAACCAATCTGCCGTTACCTCCAGCAGATCGGTACCTGCCTCTCCACGGCCAGATTATGGACTTGGAGGAGGCTTTTCGTCCACTTTTAGCTACAATGAGTCACGGACTCTATGATCCCCTGCCATAATACGAGGACTGCGTGCGTTTATATCGATCCTATCGTTCGTACGGAGTCGCCTTGACGGCTGAAACCAATCTGCCGTTACCTCCGGCAGATCGTACCTGCCTCTCCACGGCCAGATTATGGACTTGGAGGAGGCTTTTCGTCCACTTTTAGCTACAATGAGTCACGGACTCTATGATCCCCTGCATAATACGCGGACTGCGTGCGTTTAAGTCGGTCCTATCGTTCGTACGGAGTCGCCTTGACGGCTGAAACCAATCTGCCGTTACCTCCGGCAGACCGGTACTGCCTCTCCACAGCCAGATTATGGACTTGGAGGAGGCTTTTCGTCCACTTTTAGCTAGAATGAGTCACGGACTCTATGATCCCCTCCATAATACGAGGACTGCGTGCGTTATATCGGTCCTATCGTTCGTACGGAGTCGCCTTGACGGCTGAAACCAATCTGCCGTTACCTCCGGCAGATCGGTACCTGCCTCCACGGCCAGATTATGGACTTGAGGAGGCTTTTCGTCCACTTTTAGCTACAATGAGTCACGGACTCTATGATCCCCTCCATAATACGAGGACTGCGTGCGTTTATATCGGTCCTATCGTTCGTACGGAGTCGCCTTGACGGCTGAAACCAATCTGCCGTTACCTCCGGCAGATCGGTACCTGCCACTCCACGGCCCGATTATGGAATTGGAGGAGGCTTTTCGTCCACTTTTAGCTACAATGAGTCACGGACTCTATGATCCCCTACATAATACGAGGACTGCGTGTGTTAATAGCGGTCCTATCTGACGTGCGGAGTCGCCTTGACAGCTGAAACCAATCTGCGGTTACGTCCGGCAGATCGGTACCTGCCCCTTGACGGCCTTTATATAATGCAGTTGCATGTACACTATACGTACACTATACTGTTATATTACATTACGTGTACTATACGTACACTATACTGCTATATTACATATACGTGCACTATACATACACTATACAGTTAAATTACATATACGTGCACTATACGTACACTATACTGCTCAAAGAACAACTACAGACAAATAGTACTCGTGCTAATTTTTGTACTTTTTCTGCACGAAAACTGCATTCAGATAAATTTTCTTTATATATTGTCAGCTCGCTCGACCGGCGCTCGCACCTCCCAGCCTCTGCGAGTGAACTTTCATTTCGAATCTCGATATTCCAATCCAATGTGATCATAGACGCTTTGAATTTCGAGTAAAGAAAATATAAAAGGAGATTCTAATAGATTACAGCTTTCGAAATTAAAAAATTTATATAGCCGTTACGGCCTATGGATCGACTTTTTAAGAATGATTTTTTTAATAACAGCCTAAGCTACGCTTTGAACTTCGAGTAAAGAAAATATAAACGGTATAATCTAAAAAATAGAATTCGATTAATAAAGTTAACATAAATAGATGATTCAAGAATTACCCTCATGATGGAAGAAAGAGATTGAAATATCTATGCAACACGCAGGCAGTCAAGTAGCCGTAAGAGAATAGAAAATGGAAATGCCAGCCTCACAAGAATACAAAAGCTATTTGCACATCAACATAGACGATGATGAAGCGTACAAACCCCTATAAAGGGAAACAGATTATAAATTATAAGTTTAGGAAAATGTTTGATGTCGGACAATAATATCCAATCGATTCTCTTATCTTTACAATAATTTTTCCTTACGGCACTCTTCAGTAACCGTAAGAGAAAAAGAGCAAGGAAAATGTTGTCGTGCCTGGCGAGAATTCGATGCCACTGATGACTGAGTATGGAAGGCAGTGCTTCTATCTCGTACCGGGAGGTCGAGTCTACCCAATAGAGCCGTGCTCTGATTGGTTCGTGCGCTGGCGGGGTATACGATTTCGACTGACGAAGGAAGGATAATGAGAACCCGTATAATCGAGATTCGCATTTCCTCAACTTCCGAAAAATATTTAATTTTACTAAATTTTCAAATTAATTAAATAACCCACTATTTAATTAGTGAACAATAATAGCAAATAAATGCTTAAGCCTAAGCTCCCCCACGGGTTCTCATTACCCTTCCTTCGCCAGTCGAAATCGTGTACCCCGCCAGCGCACGAACCAATCAGAGCACGGCTCTACTGGGCAGTATCGACCTCCCGGTACGAGATAGAAGCACTGTTGGAGAGCATGCCGGTAACGTACGTGATGTTTTGTGGGCAGTACATTAAACAACTGACAGACACCAACACTGGCATAAGCGTCCTTTCCAAATTCGCAGTGTAACGCACTGAAGTCCCTTTTTATGGCTACTAGGTGATTCAAGGGAGCATTATTGTTCAGTGAGTAGCTTTGATTACAAATGATTTGCCATAGAACATTTCCCTAACCTTGTACTTTTTCAGTGTCTGCATTTGTTGGTACTGGCAGAAGATTAATCAGATTATTGGGTAAAGCAAATAATAGAAATTAAATTACTGTATAAAAAGCTATTAAGGCTACTTATAAATTATTTTTAGTTAAATCTCGTTATCATACCTTTGGACCATAGTTCTTAGATACATTATTGCACAATGTCAAGCAGAAAACCAACAATCATTGTTCAAAATGACATAAATTATAACGAATTTTTAGTGGAATTGAATGAATTAATAGCCGATAAACCTGCCACATATTGCCCTACATTAGCAGAATGGCGTCAAATCATATCTCCTTATTATAAAACATTAAGAAAAGAACATTTGTGTAAATATATGTTATATTTTAACATAAGAATGCCTATATTAAGAGAGGATATCAAGAAACAACAGAACTGTTACCCAGCCAGAATAGAGGCCCTAGAAAATCAAGGCAAAAATTTACTGGTTAAAAAAATTATTACAGCTGCCAGCAACCTAACTGATTTCGTGTACGAAATTCCATATATTTTGCTTAAAATGGTTCCTGAAATTTCAAAGGCTGTATGCAATCTTGAAGAAGTACCCCCAAACGTATGAATTCTACTCTTTTTAATTATAAAAGCATAATCACAAAGTATTAAATGTAGAATTTATCAATCTCCCCGAGTCAAGTAGTGGAAAAAAAAGAAAGATTAAAACAATTTTCTTTTTTGTAACGTTTCGGTGGTCAATGCCACCCTCTTCAGACTGCACAGAGATTTATTAATTAATTTTTATCACATCTACAGATATAAATATCAATTTACAAAATATAATATACAAAATATTAGGTATATTATATTTTGTAAATTAATATTTATATCTGTAGATGTGATAAAAATTAATTAATAAATCTCTGTGCAGTCTGAAGAGGGTGGCATTGACCACCGATACGTTACAAAAAAGAAAATTGTTTTAATCTTTCTTTTTTTTCCACTACTTGACTCAGGGAGATCGATAAATTCTACATTTAATATTTACATCACCGAGGGATAAAATTATTATCAACATGAATAATCACAAAGTATTAATCAATTATTCATTTGTTTTATAATTGTTCAGAAAATTTTACAGACTAGAAGTCCTTTAACAGAGAAATATACAAAATATGAAAAAACTTATGATATAAATACAATAGTAAGATAAAATGACTTTTGCAGGTTTCAAAATATATACGGAGTGCAATAAAACGTAATATGACGATGATTCAAATAGAAGTTGGCAAAATTATATTAGAAAAATCTGCCTCCAAGAAGAGAAAGAGGGCCGTGATAGAGTCAGATAGTGACCAAGATACGGCAGAAAACTTTTCTGCTGAAACCCAAATGCCCTCTTGTTCGAAGGAAAAACCAAAACGCGGGTGACCTCGTCGATCTCAGGCGAAACCAAAGACTCATGTGGAACATAGTATGGAAACAAGAAAACAACGCAAATAAAAATAATTTGTTTATAAGCAAATTTAGTGACGCGATCATCCATTTACACGATTTCAATATCATAAAGTTCTCTCTGGAGCCTAAACTTGGGTTCAGTGGAGTATCCTTCGAATAGTTAGAAGATACGACTGTACAATCCTCATACGATGCTCAGGACTTCGACAACATTACTGCGATCTGACCATCTACTGTTATCTCAATTTAAACTGTTTAGTAAATTTTGAAGAAGTTTTTACAAAAATATAATTAATGAATTTTTCTACAGATTTTATTTTTACTATACACGTATAATATTTTTCACACAATAAGAAAATAATATTCAACTTGTATTGTAGTCGTCTTGCTTTTGTCGGTTTAGCATTTATAAATAAAGTAACATTAAATTCATAAAAATTATTCTTTACATCTACAAAACCAAATAAATTTATTTAATTTGATTTTCTCCAATACATAGTGTATGTCAAGTGCACGCATATTCTGATGCAGTTTCATTTCATTTTCCTCTATGCACTCGTAAAATAAACTTTCTTCCAACTTTTTTATAGTCGTTTCGGCCTATGGATCGTCTTTTTAAGAATCATTTTTTTGATAACCGTCGAAACTACGATTTCGAATTTTGAGTAAAAGAATGTAAATGGTATAATCTAAAAAATAGAATTCGATTATTGATTTAAAAATTAAAAAATTCAAGTATATTACTGAAAGCAAATTCAAGGGCAGAATACAAATGATTTTCCCTAAAAACCACTTCTGTATAGCTCGGTAAACAAAGCAGAGAGGCTCATTTCAAAGTTCGATGTCTCCGCGAGCAGACGACACAGCAGGCTAGGAGGTGCGATCGCTGGCTCGCTCGACCTGGGCTTGCACCTCCTAGCCTCTGCGAGTGAACTTTCATTTCGAATCTCGATATTATCATCCAATGTGATCATATACGCTGTGGCTGTCGAGATTTCGAGGACTGCGTGTGTTAATAGCGGTCCTATCTGACGTGCGGAGTCGCCTTGACAGCTGAAACCAATCTGCGGTTACGTCCGGCAGATCGGTACCTGCCCCTTGACGGCCTTTATATAATGCAGTTGCATGTACACTATACGTACACTATACTGTTATATTACATTTACGTGTACTATACGTACACTATACTGCTATATTACATATACGTGCACTATACATACACTATACAGTTAAATTACATATACGTGCACTATACGTACACTATACTGCTCAAAGAACAACTACAGACAAATAGTACTCGTGCTAATTTTTGTACTTTTTCTGCACGAAAACTGCATTCAGATAAATTTTCTTTATATATTGTCAGCTCGCTCGACCGGCGCTCGCACCTCCTAGCCTCTGCGATTGAACTTTTATTTCCAAACACGATATTCCAATCCAATGTGATCATAGACGCTTTGGATTTCGAGTAACAAAATGTAAACGGAGATCCTATTAGATTATAGTTTTAAAAAGTAAAAAATTGGTTTAAACTCTTCACGTCCTATGAATCGACTTTTTAAGAATCATTTTTTTAATAACTGTCGAAACTACGATTTCGAATTTTGAGTAAAAGAATGTAAATGGTATAATCTAAAAAATAGAATTCGATTATTGATTTAAAAATTAAAAAATTCAAGTATATTACTGAAAGCAAATTCAAGGGCAGAATACAAATGATTTTCCCCAAAAACCACTTCTGTATAGCTCGGTAAACAAAGCAGAGAGGCTCAGTTCAAAGTTCGATGTCTCCGCGAGCAGACGACACAGCAGGCTAGGAGGTGCGATCGCTGGCTCGCTCGACCTGGGCTCGCACCTCCTAGCCTCTGCGAGTGAACTTTCATTTCGAATCTCGATATTATCATCCAATGTGATCATGTACGCTGTGGCTGTCGGGATTTCGAGGACTGCGTGTGTTAATAGCGGTCCTATCTGACGTGCGGAGTCGCCTTGACAGCTGAAACCAATCTGCGGTTACGTCCGGCAGATCGGTACCTGCCTCTTGACGGCCTTTATATAATGCAATTGTATGTACACTATACGTACACTATTGTGTTATATTACATTTACGTGTACTTTACGTACACTATACTGCTATATTACATATACGTGCACTATACATACACTATACAGTTAAATTACATATACGTGCACTATACGTACACTATACTGCTCAAAGAACAACTACAGACAAATAGTACTCGTGCTAATTTTTGTACTTTTTCTGCACGAAAACTGCATTCAGATAAATTTTCTTTATATATTGTCAGCTCGCTCGACCGGCGCTCGCACCTCCTAGCCTCTGCGATTGAACTTTTATTTCCAAACACGATATTCCAATCCACTGTGATCATAGACGCTTTGGATTTCGAGTAACAAAATGTAAACGGAGATCCTATTAGATTATAGTTTTAAAAAGTAAAAAATTGGTTTAAACTCTTCACGTCCTTGAATCGACTTTTTAAGAATCATTTTTTTAATAACTGTCGAAACTACGATTTCGAATTTTGAGTAAAAGAATGTAAATGGTATAATCTAAAAAATAGAATTCGATTATTGATTTAAAAATTAAAAAATTCAAGTATATTACTGAAAGCAAATTCAAGGGCAGAATACAAATGATTTTCCCCAAAAACCACTTCTGTATAGCTCGGTAAACAAAGCAGAGAGGCTCATTTCAAAGTTCGATGTCTCCGCGAGCAGACGACACAGCAGGCTAGGAGGTGCGATCGCTGGCTCGCTCGACCTGGGCTCGCACCTCCTAGCCTCTGCGAGTGAACTTTCATTTCGAATCTCGATATTATCATCCAATGTGATCATGTACGCTGTGGCTGTCGGGATTTCGAGGACTGCGTGTGTTAATAGCGGTCCTATCTGACGTGCGGAGTCGCCTTGACAGCTGAAACCAATCTGCGGTTACGTCCGGCAGATCGGTACCTGCCTCTTGACGGCCTTTATATAATGCAGTTGTATGTACACTATACGTACACTATACTGTTATATTACATTTACGTGTACTTTACGTACACTATACTGCTATATTACATATACGTGCACTATACTGTTCAAAGAACAACCAAAGACAAATAGTACTCGTGCTAATTTTTGCATTTTTTCTGCACGACAACTGCATTCAGATATATTTTCTTTATATATTGTCAATTGTATGTGCACTATACGTACACTTTCTTATATAGGAAAAAAGAAAATACGGTCATATTAAAAAATATTATTACTTTTTTCAGAATGTTCCTTTGCTTTATAGATCAGTATGTTTCACAAACATCTGATAGATTGATTTAAACTCTTTACGACCTACGGATCGACTTTTAAACAATTATTTTTTAATAAAAGTCGAATCTAGGCTTTGGATTTTGAGTAAAGAAAACATAAACGGTAACCAAAAAGATATAATTAGATTATACTTTTAAAAATTGAAAAATTGATTTAATAATTATATTTTAATAACAGCCTAAGCTACGCTTTGAACTTCGAGTAAAGATAATATAAACGGTATAACCTAAAAAATAGAATTCGATTATTGATTTAAAAATTAAAAAATTCAAATGTGCTAGAGGGCGTCCTTCGTTGCGTCCGTTAGTTGATTTCGTTTTGAATTTGTTGTTTACGTTATTCTAATCGCTGGTTCACAAGCACAAGTGTTCATGTAGACCTACAATTCTTTGTTTTTGAATAAAATATAACTACTTACTTTTAAATGTATTTATTTATGTATTTTACGTATTTCTATTTCTACGTAAACTAGTTGTAACTCTTTTGTTTAAATCAACATTTTATTTTTACTGTCTGTTGATGTATCCTGAAATCGCTGGGACTTTTAGGTACAAGTTTTTCTTTTATTTTTTCTACAATCTTTTTTTTATACTTGTTAATACATTTATATTTGTTTTTGAATTAGAAAGTGAATTATTACCAAAATGACAGAAAACTCTGAGACACCAACTTTTTCTTTTCGCACATTTGATTTGTATAGAAGATTTGTAGAAATATTACAGCGAAATCCAGATTTTTTAAAAACTTTTAAAACTATTATTCCACATAATGAAGAAATTTGTCGAAATATTATAAAAAAAGTATTTGTTCATCGGCAACCTGAGGAGCGTATCATGGTTGTTATTAAATATTTACAAAAAAATGCTAAGTTAATTGTTTTACATGCAGAAAATAAACCAAAAGTTTGGAATGAAGCTATTAAATATACTGATACTTGTATCAAACAAATAAAAAAATATCTCAAGGATAAAGGAATATCAATTAAATCTAATTTTGATTTAGTAAAAGATTTAGTAGAAGAAATTGGAATATACTTGCATCAAAAACCAAGGGAATCTCAGTTGGAAGCTATCAGAGAATATTTGAAGTACGACATGAATAATCCAAAAAAGTCACTGGTATGTATTTTATTAATTTTTTTAATTTTATAGGTAGTATCTTTAACTTTATTATATTTATTTCCAAATATATTTACACCCACTGCAGTCGGAAAAAACTAAAAAAGCAAAACATAAATCAAAAAGGTCAGAAAAAGTATCCAAAAAATCTGAAACCTCAAATATTTCTCAAGCAATAGAAACGAATTTGACACTGGCTGGTCAAGATGTAAATGGGGAATCTTTACAAGTAGAAAATGAAGAAGTAGTAATTAGTAAATCACTTAATGAGACAAATGACGAAAATAATGAAAAATTGTCAAATATGCAAGATGCTATCAAATTACAAGCTGAAATATATACATATGACAATAGAGAATCAACAAAGCATTTATTAGCACCAAATAATTTATTAGATATTGAAGATACTGATCATAAATTTGATGAAATAATTATAGATGATGAAAAAGTTTATGATGTGGAATATATAAAATCTTTCTTAAATCATGCAAGTAAATATAAAAATTCAACAAATATATGATTACTAATACATTATAATCTGTTTTATAAACTAATCTTTAGAAAATTTGATAAATTTTTTATTTATTTTAGTAAGAGTCAATGAAGCAACAGATAGTGAACATGAAGCTATTGGAAATACAAAAGAATATCCAAAGTCAAATGATTTGAATAAGTGTTATTTAAAATTAAAGAGAAAAAGCTCTAATTGTTGTGAAGATGACAATGACCTTTATGTTAAAAGATTATTTTTACTCAATGACTCACTAAATATACAAGATGTAAGTGTGACATGTTGCTTTAATTTGTGAAATGCTATATATGGATTATATTATTAATAGTTAATCTTTTTTCTAAGAAGGAGTCACAAAATGTAAGGTGTATTTCGCAGGAGGGAAATTGTGAATATGGGACAGTAAGTTTGATAGCAATTGATAATAATGTTTATTTAATAAAAATGTAATAATATATAAATTTTTAGGAACAAATACAAATTTCAGATTCAAAAACGATTTATGTACAGATAAATCATGATGACAGCAGTAATTCTGATGTAAAAGTTGTGGACGATGAATTAGTTAAATCTACATTGGATAATAATTTGAATAATTTAAATTCTAAAAATATAATTAAAACTGAGACAAAAGAAATACTATATACTTGTAAAATTAAAGAAGAAGATGAAGAATATAATTGTAACAATGATAACAAATATTCAATTATACAAAATATGTCCTACGTGGAAGCAATGAAGGTGATGGAAGTAATTGTGGATTTTTGTAAATTTAAAAACGAAATATATTTATCGTCGATGTACTTCAACTGCTGTTCATCACTGTCCATCTGGGTAGCTCACATCGTTCAAGACATTTAGAATGGCTGTGCTCATAAATAGAGGGCAAAGAACCACTCCACTTTGCAGATTTAAGATACTGACAGGCACATCTTCGAAGCTTTCGATGGGTTATGCTTAGACCGGAAGTTTCAACTCGATATTAGACCGCTGTTCATCTCTGTCCATCTGGGTAGCTCACAACATCATTCAAGGCGTTCAGAATAGCTGTGCTCATAAATAGAGTGCAAAAGACCACTGCACTTTGCAGATTTAAGATACTGACAGGCACACCTTCCAAGCTTTCGAATGGATAAGCACAGACGGAAACTTTCAACTCGATACAAAAATTTGGGCTATTTAGCGACTAATCGTCGATTCACTTCGAGCGCTGTTCATCTCTGTCCATCTGCTTAGAACACATCATTCAAGACGTTCAGAATAGCTGTGCTCATAAGTAGAGTGCAAAAAGCCATTCCACTATGCAGATTTAAGATGCTGAAGGGCACATCTTCGAAGCTTTCGATTGGATAAGGAGAGACCGAAAGTTTCAACTCGATAGAGAATTTTGTGCTATTTAGCGACTAATCGTCGATTCACTTCGAAGCTGTTCATCTCCGTCCATCAGGGTAGCTCACATCATTCCAGACATTTAGAATGGCTGTGCTCATAAATAGAGAGAAAATAACCACTCCACTTTGCAGATTTAAGATTCTCACAGGAACACCTCCGAAGCTTTGGATTAGATAAGCACAGACCGAAAGTTTCAACTCGATAGCGAAATTTATGCTATTTAGAGACAAATCGTCGATTCACTTCAACCGCTGTTCATCTCTGTCCATCTGGGTAGCTCACAACATCATTCAAGACGTTCAGAATGGCTGTGCTCATAAATAGAGGGCAAAGAACCACTCCACTTTGCAGATTTAAGATACTGACAGGCACATCTTCGAAGCTTTCGATGGGTTATGCTTAGACCGGAAGTTTCAACTCGATATTAGACCGCTGTTCATCTCTGTCTATCTGCGTAGCTCACATCATTCAAGACGTTCAGAATGGCTGTGCTCATAAATAGAGAAAAAAGAACCACTGGACTTTGCAGATTTAAGATTTTCACAGGAACACCTTCGAAGCTTTGGATTAGATAAGCACAGACCGAAAGTTTCAACTCAATAGCGAAATTTATGCTATTTAGAGACAAATCGTCGATTCACTTCAACCGCTGTTCATCTCTGTCCATCTGGGTAGCTCACAACATCATTCAAGACGTTCAGAATGGCTGTGCTCATAAATAGAGGGCAAAGAACCACTCCACTTTGCAGATTTAAGATACTGACAGGCACGTCTTCGAAGCTTTCGATGGGTTATGCTTAGACCGGAAGTTTCAACTCGATATTCGACCGCTGTTCAACTCTGTCCATCTGGGTAGCTCACAACATCATTCAAGACGTTCAGAATGGCTGTGCTCATAAATAGAGGGCAAAGAACCAATTCACTTTGCAGATTTAAGATACTGACAGGCACATCTTCGAAGCTTTCGATGGGTTATGCTTAGACCGGAAGTTTCAACTCGATATTAGACCGCTGTTCATCTCTGTCCATCTGCGTAGCTCACATCATTCAAGACGTTCAGAATGGCTGTGCTCATAAATAGAGAAAAAAGAACCACTCCACTTTGCAGATTTAAGATACTGACAGGCACATCTTCGAAGCTTTCGATGGGTTACGCTTAGACCGGAAGTTTCAACTCGATATTCGACCGCTGTTCATCTCTGTCCATCTGGGTAGCTCACAACATCATTCAAGGCGTTCAGAATAGCTGTGCTCATAAATAGAGTGCAAAAGACCACTGCACTTTGCAGATTTAAGATACTGACAGGCACACCTTCCAAGCTTTCGAATGGATAAGCACAGACGGAAACTTTCAATTCGATACAAAAATTTGGGCTATTTAGCGACTAATCGTCGATTCACTTCAACCGCTGTTCATCTCTGTCCATCTGGGTAGCTCACAACATCATTCAAGACGTTCAGAATGGCTGTGCTCATAAATAGAGGGCAAAGAACCACTCCACTTTGCAGATTTAAGATACTGACAGGCACATCTTCGAAGCTTTCGATGGGTTATGCTTAGATCGGAAGTTTCAACTCGATATTCGACCGCTGTTCATCTCTGTCCATCTGGGTAGCTCACAACATCATTCAAGGCGTTCAGAATAGCTGTGCTCATAAGTAGAGTGCAAAAGACCACTGCACTTTGCAGATTTAAGATACTGACAGGCACACCTTCCAAGCTTTCGAATGGATAAGCACAGACGGAAACTTTCAATTCGATACAAAAATTTGTGCTATTTAGCGACTAATCGTCGATTCACTTCAACCGCTGTTCATCTCTGTCCATCTGGGTAGCTCACAACATCATTCAAGACGTTCAGAATGGCTGTGCTCATAAATAGAGGGCAAAGAACCACTCCACTTTGCAGATTTAAGATACTGACAGGCACATCTTCGAAGCTTTCGATGGGTTATGCTTAGACCGGAAGTTTCAACTCGATATTAGACCGCTGTTCATCTCTGTCTATCTGCGTAGCTCACATCATTCAAGACGTTCAGAATGGCTGTGCTCATAAATAGAGAAAAAGAACCACTGGACTTTGCAGATTTAAGATTTTCACAGGAACACCTTCGAAGCTTTGGATTAGATAAGCACAGACCGAAAGTTTCAACTCAATAGCGAAATTTATGCTATTTAGAGACAAATCGTCGATTCACTTCAACCGCTGTTCATCTCTGTCCATCTGGGTAGCTCACAACATCATTCAAGACGTTCAGAATGGCTGTGCTCATAAATAGAGGGCAAAGAACCACTCCACTTTGCAGATTTAAGATACTGACAGGCACGTCTTCGAAGCTTTCGATGGGTTATGCTTAGACCGGAAGTTTCAACTCGATATTCGACCGCTGTTCAACTCTGTCCATCTGGGTAGCTCACAACATCATTCAAGACGTTCAGAATGGCTGTGCTCATAAATAGAGGGCAAAGAACCAATTCACTTTGCAGATTTAAGATACTGACAGGCACATCTTCGAAGCTTTCGATGGGTTATGCTTAGACCGGAAGTTTCAACTCGATATTAGACCGCTGTTCATCTCTGTCCATCTGCGTAGCTCACATCATTCAAGACGTTCAGAATGGCTGTGCTCATAAATAGAGAAAAAAGAACCACTCCACTTTGCAGATTTAAGATACTGACAGGCACATCTTCGAAGCTTTCGATGGGTTACGCTTAGACCGGAAGTTTCAACTCGATATTCGACCGCTGTTCATCTCTGTCCATCTGGGTAGCTCACAACATCATTCAAGGCGTTCAGAATAGCTGTGCTCATAAATAGAGTGCAAAAGACCACTGCACTTTGCAGATTTAAGATACTGACAGGCACACCTTCCAAGCTTTCGAATGGATAAGCACAGACGGAAACTTTCAATTCGATACAAAAATTTGGGCTATTTAGCGACTAATCGTCGATTCACTTCAACCGCTGTTCATCTCTGTCCATCTGGGTAGCTCACAACATCATTCAAGACGTTCAGAATGGCTGTGCTCATAAATAGAGGGCAAAGAACCACTCCACTTTGCAGATTTAAGATACTGACAGGCACATCTTCGAAGCTTTCGATGGGTTATGCTTAGATCGGAAGTTTCAACTCGATATTCGACCGCTGTTCATCTCTGTCCATCTGGGTAGCTCACAACATCATTCAAGGCGTTCAGAATAGCTGTGCTCATAAGTAGAGTGCAAAAGACCACTGCACTTTGCAGATTTAAGATACTGACAGGCACACCTTCCAAGCTTTCGAATGGATAAGCACAGACGGAAACTTTCAATTCGATACAAAAATTTGTGCTATTTAGCGACTAATCGTCGATTCACTTCAACCGCTGTTCATCTCTGTCCATCTGGGTAGCTCACAACATCATTCAAGACGTTCAGAATGGCTGTGCTCATAAATAGAGGGCAAAGAACCACTCCACTTTGCAGATTTAAGATACTGACAGGCACATCTTCGAAGCTTTCGATGGGTTATGCTTAGACCGGAAGTTTCAACTCGATATTAGACCGCTGTTCATCTCTGTCTATCTGCGTAGCTCACATCATTCAAGACGTTCAGAATGGCTGTGCTCATAAATAGAGAAAAAAGAACCACTGGACTTTGCAGATTTAAGATTTTCACAGGAACACCTTCGAAGCTTTGGATTAGATAAGCACAGACCGAAAGTTTCAACTCAATAGCGAAATTTATGCTATTTAGAGACAAATCGTCGATTCACTTCAACCGCTGTTCATCTCTGTCCATCTGGGTAGCTCACAACATCATTCAAGACGTTCAGAATGGCTGTGCTCATAAATAGAGGGCAAAGAACCACTCCACTTTGCAGATTTAAGATACTGACAGGCACGTCTTCGAAGCTTTCGATGGGTTATGCTTAGACCGGAAGTTTCAACTCGATATTCGACCGCTGTTCAACTCTGTCCATCTGGGTAGCTCACAACATCATTCAAGACGTTCAGAATGGCTGTGCTCATAAATAGAGGGCAAAGAACCAATTCACTTTGCAGATTTAAGATACTGACAGGCACATCTTCGAAGCTTTCGATGGGTTATGCTTAGACCGGAAGTTTCAACTCGATATTAGACCGCTGTTCATCTCTGTCCATCTGCGTAGCTCACATCATTCAAGACGTTCAGAATGGCTGTGCTCATAAATAGAGAAAAAAGAACCACTCCACTTTGCAGATTTAAGATACTGACAGGCACATCTTCGAAGCTTTCGATGGGTTACGCTTAGACCGGAAGTTTCAACTCGATATTCGACCGCTGTTCATCTCTGTCCATCTGGGTAGCTCACAACATCATTCAAGGCGTTCAGAATAGCTGTGCTCATAAATAGAGTGCAAAAGACCACTGCACTTTGCAGATTTAAGATACTGACAGGCACACCTTCCAAGCTTTCGAATGGATAAGCACAGACGGAAACTTTCAATTCGATACAAAAATTTGGGCTATTTAGCGACTAATCGTCGATTCACTTCAACCGCTGTTCATCTCTGTCCATCTGGGTAGCTCACAACATCATTCAAGACGTTCAGAATGGCTGTGCTCATAAATAGAGGGCAAAGAACCACTCCACTTTGCAGATTTAAGATACTGACCGGCACATCTTCGAAGCTTTCGATGGGTTATGCTTAGATCGGAAGTTTCAACTCGATATTCGACCGCTGTTCATCTCTGTCCATCTGGGTAGCTCACAACATCATTCAAGGCGTTCAGAATAGCTGTGCTCATAAGTAGAGTGCAAAAGACCACTGCACTTTGCAGATTTAAGATACTGACAGGCACACCTTCCAAGCTTTCGAATGGATAAGCACAGACGGAAACTTTCAATTCGATACAAAAATTTGTGCTATTTAGCGACTAATCGTCGATTCACTTCAACCGCTGTTCATCTCTGTCCATCTGGGTAGCTCATAACATCATTCAAGACGTTTAGAATGGCTGTGCTCATAAATAGAGGGCAAAGAACCAATTCACTTTGCAGATTTAAGATACTGACAGGCACATCTTCGAAGCTTTCGATGGGTTATGCTTAGACCGGAAGTTTCAACTCGATATTAGACCGCTGTTCATCTCTGTCCATCTGCGTAGCTCACATCATTCAAGACGTTCAGAATGGCTGTGCTCATAAATAGAGAAAAAAGAACCACTCCACTTTGCAGATTTAAGATACTGACAGGCACATCTTCGAAGCTTTCGATGGGTTACGCTTAGACCGGAAGTTTCAACTCGATATTCGACCGCTGTTCATCTCTGTCCATCTGGGTAGCTCACAACATCATTCAAGGCGTTCAGAATAGCTGTGCTCATAAATAGAGTGCAAAAGACCACTGCACTTTGCAGATTTAAGATACTGACAGGCACACCTTCCAAGCTTTCGAATGGATAAGCACAGACGGAAACTTTCAATTCGATACAAAAATTTGTGCTATTTAGCGACTAATCGTCGATTCACTTCAACCGCTGTTCATCTCTGTCCATCTGGGTAGCTCATAACATCATTCAAGACGTTTAGAATGGCTGTGCTCATAAATAGAGAGCAAAGAACCACTCCACTTTGCAGATTTAAGATACTGACAGGCACATCTTCGAAGCTTTCGATGGGTTATGCTTAGATCGGAAGTTTCAACTCGATATTCGACCGCTGTTCATGTCTGTCCATCTGGGTAGCTCACAACATCATTCAAGGCGTTCAGAATAGCTGTGCTCATAAATAGAGGGCAAAGAACCACTCCACTTTGCAGATTTAAGATACTGACAGGCACATCTTCGAAGCTTTCGATGGGTTATGCTTAGACCGGAAGTTTCAACTCGATATTAGACCGCTGTTCATCTCTGTCTATCAGCGTAGCTCACAACATCATTCAAGGCGTTCAGAATAGCTGTGCTCATAAATAGAGTGCAAAAGACCACTGCACTTTGCAGATTTAAGATACTGACAGGCACACCTTCCAAGCTTTCGAATGGATAAGCACAGACGGAAACTTTCAACTCGATACAAAAATTTGGGCTATTTAGCGACTAATCGTCGATTCACTTCGAGAGCTGTTCATCTCTGTCCATCTGCTTAGAACACATCATTCAAGACGTTCAGAATAGCTGTGCTCATAAGTAGAGTGCAAAAAGCCATTCCACTATGCAGATTTAAGATGCTGAAGGGCACATCTTCGAAGCTTTCGATTGGATAAGGAGAGACCGAAAGTTTCAACTCGATAGAGAATTTTGTGCTATTTAGCGACTAATCGTCGATTCACTTCGAAGCTGTTCATCTCCGTCCATCAGGGTAGCTCACATCATTCCAGACATTTAGAATGGCTGTGCTCATAAATAGAGAGAAAATAACCACTCCACTTTGCAGATTTAAGATTCTCACAGGAACACCTCCGAAGCTTTGGATTAGATAAGCACAGACCGAAAGTTTCAACTCGATAGCGAAATTTATGCTATTTAGAGACAAATCGTCGATTCACTTCAACCGCTGTTCATCTCTGTCCATCTGGGTAGCTCACAACATCATTCAAGACGTTCAGAATGGCTGTGCTCATAAATAGAGGGCAAAGAACCACTCCACTTTGCAGATTTAAGATACTGACAGGCACGTCTTCGAAGCTTTCGATGTGTTGTGCTTAGACCGGAAGTTTCAACTCGATATTCGACCGCTGTTCATCTCTGTCCATCTGGGTAGCTCACAACATCATTCAAGGCGTTCAGAATAGCTGTGCTCATAAATAGAGGGCAAAGAACCACTCCACTTTGCAGATTTAAGATACTGACAGGCACATCTTCGAAGCTTTCGATGGGTTATGCTTAGACCGGAAGTTTCAACTCGATATTAGACCGCTGTTCATCTCTGTCTATCTGCGTAGCTCACAACATCATTCAAGGCGTTCAGAATAGCTGTGCTCATAAATAGAGTGCAAAAGACCACTGCACTTTGCAGATTTAAGATACTGACAGGCACACCTTCCAAGCTTTCGAATGGATAAGCACAGACGGAAACTTTCAACTCGATACAAAAATTTGGGCTATTTAGCGACTAATCGTCGATTCACTTCGAGCGCTGTTCATCTCTGTCCATCTGCTTAGAACACATCATTCAAGACGTTCAGAATAGCTGTGCTCATAAGTAGAGTGCAAAAAGCCATTCCACTATGCAGATTTAAGATGCTGAAGGGCACATCTTCGAAGCTTTCGATTGGATAAGGAGAGACCGAAAGTTTCAACTCGATAGAGAATTTTGTGCTATTTAGCGACTAATCGTCGATTCACTTCGAAGCTGTTCATCTCCGTCCATCAGGGTAGCTCACATCATTCCAGACATTTAGAATGGCTGTGCTCATAAATAGAGAGAAAATAACCACTCCACTTTGCAGATTTAAGATTCTCACAGGAACACCTCCGAAGCTTTGGATTAGATAAGCACAGACCGAAAGTTTCAACTCGATAGCGAAATTTATGCTATTTAGAGACAAATCGTCGATTCACTTCAACCGCTGTTCATCTCTGTCCATCTGGGTAGCTCACAACATCATTCAAGACGTTCAGAATGGCTGTGCTCATAAATAGAGGGCAAAGAACCACTCCACTTTGCAGATTTAAGATACTGACAGGCACATCTTCGAAGCTTTCGATGGGTTATGCTTAGACCGGAAGTTTCAACTCGATATTAGACCGCTGTTCATCTCTGTCTATCTGCGTAGCTCACATCATTCAAGACGTTCAGAATGGCTGTGCTCATAAATAGAGAAAAAAGAACCACTGGACTTTGCAGATTTAAGATTTTCACAGGAACACCTTCGAAGCTTTGGATTAGATAAGCACAGACCGAAAGTTTCAACTCAATAGCGAAATTTATGCTATTTAGAGACAAATCGTCGATTCACTTCAACCGCTGTTCATCTCTGTCCATCTGGGTAGCTCACAACATCATTCAAGACGTTCAGAATGGCTGTGCTCATAAATAGAGGGCAAAGAACCACTCCACTTTGCAGATTTAAGATACTGACAGGCACGTCTTCGAAGCTTTCGATGTGTTGTGCTTAGACCGGAAGTTTCAACTCGATATTCGACCGCTGTTCATCTCTGTCCATCTGGGTAGCTCACAACATCATTCAAGACGTTCAGAATGGCTGTGCTCATAAATAGAGGGCAAAGAACCACTCCACTTTGCAGATTTAAGATACTGACAGGCACATCTTCGAAGCTTTCGATGGGTTATGCTTAGACCGGAAGTTTCAACTCGATATTAGACCGCTGTTCATCTCTGTCCATCTGCGTAGCTCAACATCATTCAAGACGTTCAGAATGGCTGTGCTCATAAATAGAGGCAAAAGAACCACTCCACTTTGCAGATTTAAGATACTGACAGGCACATCTTCGAAGCTTTCGATGGGTTACTGCTTAGACCGGAAGTTTCAACTCGATATTCGACCGCTGTTCATCTCTGTCCTATCTGGGTAGCTCACAACATCATTCAAGGCGTTCAGAATAGCTGTGCTCATAAATAGAGTGCAAAAGACCACTGCACTTTGCAGATTTAAGATACTGACAGGCACACCTTCCAAGCTTTCGAATGGATAAGCACAGACGGAAACTTTCAACTCGATACAAAAATTTGGGCTATTTAGCGACTAATCGTCGATTCACTTCGAGCGCTGTTCATCTCTGTCCATCTGCTTAGAACACATCATTCAAGACGTTCAGAATAGCTGTGCTCATAAGTAGAGTGCAAAAAGCCATTCCACTATGCAGATTTAAGATGCTGAAGGGCACATCTTCGAAGCTTTCGATTGGATAAGGAGAGACCGAAAGTTTCAACTCGATAGAGAATTTTGTGCTATTTAGCGACTAATCGTCGATTCACTTCGAAGCTGTTCATCTCCGTCCATCAGGGTAGCTCACATCATTCCAGACATTTAGAATGGCTGTGCTCATAAATAGAGAGAAAATAACCACTCCACTTTGCAGATTTAAGATTCTCACAGGAACACCTCCGAAGCTTTGGATTAGATAAGCACAGACCGAAAGTTTCAACTCGATAGCGAAATTTATGCTATTTAGAGACAAATCGTCGATTCACTTCAACCGCTGTTCATCTCTGTCCATCTGGGTAGCTCACAACATCATTCAAGACGTTCAGAATGGCTGTGCTCATAAATAGAGGGCAAAGAACCACTCCACTTTGCAGATTTAAGATACTGACAGGCACATCTTCGAAGCTTTCGATGGGTTATGCTTAGACCGGAAGTTTCAACTCGATATTAGACCGCTGTTCATCTCTGTCTATCTGCGTAGCTCACATCATTCAAGACGTTCAGAATGGCTGTGCTCATAAATAGAGAAAAAAGAACCACTGGACTTTGCAGATTTAAGATTTTCACAGGAACACCTTCGAAGCTTTGGATTAGATAAGCACAGACCGAAAGTTTCAACTCAATAGCGAAATTTATGCTATTTAGAGACAAATCGTCGATTCACTTCAACCGCTGTTCATCTCTGTCCATCTGGGTAGCTCACAACATCATTCAAGACGTTCAGAATGGCTGTGCTCATAAATAGAGGGCAAAGAACCACTCCACTTTGCAGATTTAAGATACTGACAGGCACGTCTTCGAAGCTTTCGATGTGTTGTGCTTAGACCGGAAGTTTCAACTCGATATTCGACCGCTGTTCATCTCTGTCCATCTGGGTAGCTCACAACATCATTCAAGACGTTCAGAATGGCTGTGCTCATAAATAGAGGGCAAAGAACCAATTCACTTTGCAGATTTAAGATACTGACAGGCACATCTTCGAAGCTTTCGATGGGTTATGCTTAGACCGGAAGTTTCAACTCGATATTAGACCGCTGTTCATCTCTGTCCATCTGCGTAGCTCACATCATTCAAGACGTTCAGAATGGCTGTGCTCATAAATAGAGAAAAAAGAACCACTCCACTTTGCAGATTTAAGATACTGACAGGCACATCTTCGAAGCTTTCGATGGGTTACGCTTAGACCGGAAGTTTCAACTCGATATTCGACCGCTGTTCATCTCTGTCCATCTGGGTAGCTCACAACATCATTCAAGGCGTTCAGAATAGCTGTGCTCATAAATAGAGTGCAAAAGACCACTGCACTTTGCAGATTTAAGATACTGACAGGCACACCTTCCAAGCTTTCGAATGGATAAGCACAGACGGAAACTTTCAACTCGATACAAAAATTTGGGCTATTTAGCGACTAATCGTCGATTCACTTCGAGCGCTGTTCATCTCTGTCCATCTGCTTAGAACACATCATTCAAGACGTTCAGAATAGCTGTGCTCATAAGTAGAGTGCAAAAAGCCATTCCACTATGCAGATTTAAGATGCTGAAGGGCACATCTTCGAAGCTTTCGATTGGATAAGGAGAGACCGAAAGTTTCAACTCGATAGAGAATTTTGTGCTATTTAGCGACTAATCGTCGATTCACTTCGAAGCTGTTCATCTCCGTCCATCAGGGTAGCTCACATCATTCCAGACATTTAGAATGGCTGTGCTCATAAATAGAGAGAAAATAACCACTCCACTTTGCAGATTTAAGATTCTCACAGGAACACCTCCGAAGCTTTGGATTAGATAAGCACAGACCGAAAGTTTCAACTCGATAGCGAAATTTATGCTATTTAGAGACAAATCGTCGATTCACTTCAACCGCTGTTCATCTCTGTCCATCTGGGTAGCTCACAACATCATTCAAGACGTTCAGAATGGCTGTGCTCATAAATAGAGGGCAAAGAACCACTCCACTTTGCAGATTTAAGATACTGACAGGCACATCTTCGAAGCTTTCGATGGGTTATGCTTAGACCGGAAGTTTCAACTCGATATTAGACCGCTGTTCATCTCTGTCCATCTGGGTAGCTCACATCATTCAAGACGTTCAGAATGGCTGTGCTCATAAATAGAGAAAAAAGAACCACTGGACTTTGCAGATTTAAGATTTTCACAGGAACACCTTCGAAGCTTTGGATTAGATAAGCACAGACCGAAAGTTTCAACTCAATAGCGAAATTTATGCTATTTAGAGACAAATCGTCGATTCACTTCAACCGCTGTTCATCTCCGTCCATCTGGGTAGCTCACAACATCATTCAAGACGTTCAGAATGACTGTGCTCATAAATAGAGGGCAAAGAACCACTCCACTTTGCAGATTTAAGATACTGACAGGCACATCTTCGAAGCTTTCGATGGGTTATGCTTAGACCGGAAGTTTCAACTCGATATTCGACCGCTGTTCATCTCTGTCCATCTGGGTAGCTCACAACATCATTCAAGACGTTCAGAATGGCTGTGCTCATAAATAGAGGGCAAAGAACCACTCCACTTTGCAGATTTAAGATACTGACAGGCACATCTTCGAAGCTTTCGATGGGTTATGCTTAGACCGGAAGTTTCAACTCGATATTAGACCGCTGTTCATCTCTGTCTATCTGCGTAGCTCACAACATCATTCAAGGCGTTCAGAATAGCTGTGCTCATAAATAGAGTGCAAAAGACCACTGCACTTTGCAGATTTAAGATACTGACAGGCACACCTTCCAAGCTTTCGAATGGATAAGCACAGACGGAAACTTTCAACTCGATACAAAAATTTGGGCTATTTAGCGACTAATCGTCGATTCACTTCGAGCGCTGTTCATCTCTGTCCATCTGCTTAGAACACATCATTCAAGACGTTCAGAATAGCTGTGCTCATAAGTAGAGTGCAAAAAGCCATTCCACTATGCAGATTTAAGATGCTGAAGGGCACATCTTCGAAGCTTTCGATTGGATAAGGAGAGACCGAAAGTTTCAACTCGATAGAGAATTTTGTGCTATTTAGCGACTAATCGTCGATTCACTTCGAAGCTGTTCATCTCCGTCCATCAGGGTAGCTCACATCATTCCAGACATTTAGAATGGCTGTGCTCATAAATAGAGAGAAAATAACCACTCCACTTTGCAGATTTAAGATTCTCACAGGAACACCTCCGAAGCTTTGGATTAGATAAGCACAGACCGAAAGTTTCAACTCGATAGCGAAATTTATGCTATTTAGAGACAAATCGTCGATTCACTTCAACCGCTGTTCATCTCTGTCCATCTGGGTAGCTCACAACATCATTCAAGACGTTCAGAATGGCTGTGCTCATAAATAGAGGGCAAAGAACCACTCCACTTTGCAGATTTAAGATACTGACAGGCACATCTTCGAAGCTTTCGATGGGTTATGCTTAGACCGGAAGTTTCAACTCGATATTAGACCGCTGTTCATCTCTGTCTATCTGCGTAGCTCACATCATTCAAGACGTTCAGAATGGCTGTGCTCATAAATAGAGAAAAAGAACCACTGGACTTTGCAGATTTAAGATTTTCACAGGAACACCTTCGAAGCTTTGGATTAGATAAGCACAGACCGAAAGTTTCAACTCAATAGCGAAATTTATGCTATTTAGAGACAAATCGTCGATTCACTTCAACCGCTGTTCATCTCTGTCCATCTGGGTAGCTCACAACATCATTCAAGACGTTCAGAATGGCTGTGCTCATAAATAGAGGGCAAAGAACCACTCCACTTTGCAGATTTAAGATACTGACAGGCACGTCTTCGAAGCTTTCGATGTGTTGTGCTTAGACCGGAAGTTTCAACTCGATATTCGACCGCTGTTCATCTCTGTCCATCTGGGTAGCTCACAACATCATTCAAGACGTTCAGAATGGCTGTGCTCATAAATAGAGGGCAAAGAACCAATTCACTTTGCAGATTTAAGATACTGACAGGCACATCTTCGAAGCTTTCGATGGGTTATGCTTAGACCGGAAGTTTCAACTCGATATTAGACCGCTGTTCATCTCTGTCCATCTGCGTAGCTCACAATCATTCAAGACGTTCAGAATGGCTGTGCTCATAAATAGAGGAAAAAAGAACCACTCCACTTTGCAGATTTAAGATACTGACAGGCACATCTTCGAAGCTTTCGATGGGTTACGCTTAGACCGGAAGTTTCAACTCGATATTCGACCGCTGTTCATCTCTGTCCATCTGGGTAGCTCACAACATCATTCAAGGCGTTCAGAATAGCTGTGCTCATAAATAGAGTGCAAAAGACCACTGCACTTTGCAGATTGAAGATACTGACAGGCACACCTTCCAAGCTTTCGAATGGATAAGCACAGACGGAAACTTTCAACTCGATACAAAAATTTGGGCTATTTAGCGACTAATCGTCGATTCACTTCGAGCGCTGTTCATCTCTGTCCATCTGCTTAGAACACATCATTCAAGACGTTCAGAATAGCTGTGCTCATAAGTAGAGTGCAAAAAGCCATTCCACTATGCAGATTTAAGATGCTGAAGGGCACATCTTCGAAGCTTTCGATTGGATAAGGAGAGACCGAAAGTTTCAACTCGATAGAGAATTTTGTGCTATTTAGCGACTAATCGTCGATTCACTTCGAAGCTGTTCATCTCCGTCCATCAGGGTAGCTCACATCATTCCAGACATTTAGAATGGCTGTGCTCATAAATAGAGAGAAAATAACCACTCCACTTTGCAGATTTAAGATTCTCACAGGAACACCTTCGAAGCTTTGGATTAGATAAGCACAGACCGAAAGTTTCAACTCGATAGCGAAATTTATGCTATTTAGAGACAAATCGTCGATTCACTTCAACCGCTGTTCATCTCTGTCCATCTGGGTAGCTCACAACATCATTCAAGACGTTCAGAATGGCTGTGCTCATAAATGGAGGGCAAAAGACCACTGCACTTTGCAGATTTAAGATACTGACAGGCACACCTTCCAAGCTTTCGAATGGATAAGCACAGACGGAAACTTTCAATTCGATACAAAAATTTGGGCTATTTAGCGACTAATCGTCGATTCACTTCGAGCGCTGTTTATCTCTGTCCATCTGCTTAGAACACATCATTCAAGACGTTCAGAATAGCTGTGCTCATAAGTAGAGTGCAAAAAGCCATTCCACTATGCAGATTTAAGATGCTGAAGGGCACATCTTCGAAGCTTTCGATTGGATAAGGAGAGACCGAAAGTTTCAACTCGATAGAGAATTTTGTGCTATTTAGCGACTAATCGTCGATTCACTTCGAAGCTGTTCATCTCCGTCCATCAGGGTAGCTCACATCATTCCAGACATTTAGAATGGCTGTGCTCATAAATAGAGAGAAAATAACCACTCCACTTTGCAGATTTAAGATTCTCACAGGAACACCTCCGAAGCTTTGGATTAGATAAGCACAGTCCGAAAGTTTCAACTCGATAGCGAAATTTATGCTATTTAGAGACAAATCGTCGATTCACTTCAACCGCTGTTCATCTCTGTCCATCTGGGTAGCTCACAACATCATTCAAGACGTTCAGAATGGCTGTGCTCATAAATAGAGGGCAAAGAACCACTCCACTTTGCAGATTTAAGATACTGACAGGCACATCTTCGAAGCTTTCGATGGGTTATGCTTAGACCGGAAGTTTCAACTCGATATTAGACCGCTGTTCATCTCTGTCTATCTGCGTAGTTCACATCATTCAAGACGTTCAGAATGGCTGTGCTCCTAAATAGAGAAAAAAGAACCACTCCACTTTGCAGATTTAAGATTCTCACAGGAATACCTTCGAAGCTTTGGATTAGATAAGCACAGACCGAAAGTTTCAACTCAATAGCGAAATTTATGCTATTTAGAGACAAATCGTCGATTCACTTCAATCGCTGTTCATCTCTGTCCATCTGGGTAGCTCACAACATCATTCAAGACGTTCAGAATGGCTGTGCTCATAAATAGAGGGCAAAGAACCACTCCACTTTGCAGATTTAAGACACTGACAGGCACATCTTCGAAGCTTTCGATGGGTTATGCTTAGATCGGAAGTTTCAACTCGATATTCGACCGCTGTTCATGTCAGTCCATCTAGGTAGCTCACAACATCATTCAAGGCGTTCAGAATAGCTGTGCTCATAAATAGAGAAGAAAGAACCACTCCACTTTGCAGACTTAAGATACTGACAGGCACACCTTCCAAGCTTTCCAATGGATAAGCACAGACGGAAACTTTTAACTCGATACAAAAATTTGGGCTATTTAGCGACTAATCGTCGATTCACTTCAAGAGCTGTTCTTCTCTGTCCATCTGCGTAGCTCACATCATTCAAGACGTTCAAAATGGCTGTGCTCATAAATAGAGGGCAAAGAACCACTCCACTTTGCAGATTTAAGATACTGACAGGCACATCTTCGAAGCTTTCGCTGGGTTACGCTTAGACCGGAAGTTTCAACTCGATATTCGACCGCTGTTCATCTCTGTCCATCTGGGTAGGTCACAACATCATTCAAGGCGTTCAGAATAACTGTGCTCATAAATAGAGTGCAAAAGACCACTGCACTTTGCAGATTTAAGATACTGACAGGCACACCTTCTAAGCTTTCGAATGGATAAGCACAGACGGAAACTTTCAACTCGATACAAAAATTTGGGCTATTTAGCGACTAATCGTCGATTTACTTCAACCGCTGTTCATCTCTGTCCATCTGCGTAGCTCACATCATTCAAGACGTTCAGAATGGCTGTGCTCATAAATAGAGAAAAAAGAACCACTGGACTTTGCAGATTTAAGATTTTCACAGGAACACCTTCGAAGCTTTGGATTAGATAAGCACAGACCGAAAGTTTCAACTCAATAGCGAAATTTATGCTATTTGGAGACAAATCGTCGATTCACTTCAACCGCTGTTCATCTCTGTCCATCTGGGTAGCTCACAACATCATTCAAGACGTTCAGAATGGCTGTGCTCATAAATAGAGGGCAAAGAACCACTCCACTTTGCAGATTTATGATACTGACAGGCACATCTTCGGAGCTTTCGATGGGTTATGCTTAGACCGGAAGTTTCAACTCGATATTAGACCGCTGTTCATCTCTGTCCATCTGCGTAGCTCACATCATTCAAGACGTTTAGAATGGCTGTGCTCATAAATAGAGGGCAAAGAACCACTCCACTTTGCAGATTTAAGATACTGACAGGCACATCTTCGAAGCTTTCGATGGGTTATGCTTAGATCGGAAGTTTCAACTCGATATTCGACCGCTGTTCATGTCTGTCCATCTGGGTAGCTCACAACATCATTCAAGGCGTTCAGAATAGCTGTGCTCATAAATAGAGTGCAAAAGACCACTGCACTTTGCAGATTTAAGATACTGACAGGCACACCTTCCAAGCTTTCGAATGGATAAGCACAGACGGAAACTTTCAACTCGATACAAAAATTTGGGCTATTTAGCGACTAATCGTCGATTCACTTCGAGCGCTGTTCATCTCTGTCCATCTGCTTAGAACACATCATTCAAGACGTTCAGAATAGCTGTGCTCATAAGTAGAGTGCAAAAAGCCATTCCACTATGCAGATTTAAGATGCTGAAGGGCACATCTTCGAAGCTTTCGATTGGATAAGGAGAGACCGAAAGTTTCAACTCGATAGAGAATTTTGTGCTATTTAGCGACTAATCGTCGATTCACTTCGACGCTGTTCATCTCCGTCCATCTGGGTAGCTCACATCATTCCAGACATTTAGAATGGCTGTGCTCATAAATAGAGAGAAAATAACCACTCCACTTTGCAGATTTAAGATTCTCACAGGAACACCTTCGAAGCTTTGGATTAGATAAGCACAGACCGAAAGTTTCAACTCGATAGCGAAATTTATGCTATTTAGAGACAAATCGTCGATTCACTTCAACCGCTGTTCATCTCTGTCCATCTGGGTAGCTCACAACATCATTCAAGACGTTCAGAATGGCTATGCTCATAAATAGAGGGCAAAGAACCACTCCACTTTGCAGATTTAAGATACTGACAGGCACATCTTCGAAGCTTTCGATGGGTTATGATTAGACCGGAAGTTTCAACTCGATATTAGACCGCTGTTCATCTCTGTCTATCTGCGTAGCTCACATCATTCAAGACGTTCAGAATGGCTGTGCTCATAAATAGAGAAAAAAGAACCACTGGACTTTGCAGATTTAAGATACTGACAGGCACACATTCCAAGCTTTCGAATGGATAAGCACAGACGGAAACTTTCAACTCGATACAAAAATTTGGGCTATTTAGCGACTAATCGTCGATTTATTTCAACCGCTGTTCATTTCTGTCCATCTGGGTAGCTCATAACATCATTCAAGATGTTTAGAATGGCTGTGCTCATAAATAGAGAGCAAAGAACCACTCCACTTTGCAGATTTAAGATACTGACAGGCACATCTTCGGAGCTTTCGATGGGTTATGCTTAGACCGGAAGTTTCAACTCGATATTAGACCGCTGTTCATCTCTGTCCATCTGCGTAGCTCACATCATTCAAGACGTTCAGAATGGCTGTGCTCATAAATAGAGGGCAAAGAACCACTCCACTTTGCAGATTTAAGATTCTCACAGGAACATCTTCGAAGCTTTGGATTAGATAAGCACAGACCGAATGTTTCAACTCGATAGCGAAATTTATGCTATTTAGAGACAAATCGTCGATTCACTTCAACCGCTGTTCATCTCTGTCCATCTGGGTAGCTCACAACATCATTCAAGACGTTCAGAATGGCTGTGCTCATAAATAGAGGGCAAAGAACCACTCCACTTTGCAGATTTAAGATACTGACAGGCACATCTTCGAAGCTTTCGATGGGTTATGCTTAGACCGGAAGTTTCAACTCGATATTAGACCGCTGTTCATCTCTGTCTATCTGCGTAGCTCACATCATTCAAGACGTTCAGAATGGCTGTGCTCATAAATAGAGAAAAAAGAACCACTGGACTTTGCAGATTTAAGATTTTCACAGGAACACCTTCGAAGCTTTGGATTAGATAAGCACAGACCGAAAGTTTCAACTTAATAGCGAAATTTATGCTATTTAGAGACAATCGTCGATTCACTTCAACCGCTGTTCATCTCTGTCCATCTGGGTAGCTCACAACATCATTCAAGACGTTCAGAATGGCTGTGCTCATAAATAGAGGGCAAAGAACCACTTCACTTTGCAGACTTAATATACTGACAGGCACACCTTCCAAGCTTTCGAATGGATAAGCACAGACGGAAACTTTCAACTCGATACAAAAATTTGGGCTATTTAGCGACTAATCGTCGATTCACTTCAAGAGCTGTTCTTCTCTGTCCATCTGCGTAGCTCACATCATTCAAGACGTTCAGAATAGCTGTGCTCATAAGTAGAGTGCAAAAAGCCATTCCACTTTGCAGATTTAAGATGCTGAAGGGCACATCTTCGAAGCTTTCGATTGGATAAGGAGAGACCGAAAGTTTCAATTCGATAGCGAAATTTATGCTATTTAGAGACAAATCGTCGATTCACTTCAACCGCTGTTCATCTCTGTCCATCTGGGTAGCTCACAAAATCATTCAAGACGTTCAAAATGGCTGTGCTCCTAAATAGAGAAAAAAGAACCACTCCACTTTGCAGATTTAAGATTCTCACAGGAATACCTTCAAAGCTTTGGATTAGATAAGCACAGACCGAAAGTTTCAACTCGATAGTGAAATTTATGCTATTTAGAGACAAATCGTCGATTCACTTCAACCGCTGTTCATTTTTATCCATCTGGGTAGCTCACAACATCATTCAAGACGTTCAGAATGGCTGTGCTCATAAATAGAGAAAAAAGAACCACTGGACTTTGCAGATTTAAGATTCTCACAGGAATACCTTCAAAGCTTTCTATTAGATAAGCACAGACCGAAAGTTTCAACTCGATAGCGAAATTTATGCTATATAGAGACAAATCGTCGATTCACTTCAACCGCTGTTCATCTCTGTCCATCTGGGTAGCTCACAACATCATTCAAGACGTTCAGAATGGCTGTGCTCATAAATAGAGGGCAAAGAACCACTCCACTTTGCAGACTTAAGATACTGACAGGCACATCTTCGAAGCTTTCGAATGGATAAGCACAGACGGAAACTTTCAACTCGATACAAAAATTTGGGCTATTTAGCGACTAATCGTCGATTCACTTCAAGAGCTGTTCTTCTCTGTCCATCTGCGTAGCTTACATCATTCTAGACGTTCAGAATGGCTGTGCTCATAAGTAGAGTGCAAAAAGCCACTCCACTTTGCAGATTGAAGATGCTGAAAGGCACATCTTCGAAGCTTTCGATTGGATAAGGAGAGACCGAAAGTTTCAACTCGATAGAGAATTTTGTGCTATTTAGCGACTAATCGTCGATTCACTTCGAAGCTGTTCATCTCCGTCCATCTGGGTAGCTCACATCATTCCAGAGATTTAGAATGGCTGTGCTCATAAATAGAGAGAAAATAACCACTCCACTTTGCAGATTTAAGATTCTCACAGGAACACCTTCGAAGCTTTGGATTAGATAAGCACAGACCGAATGTTTCAACTCGATACAAAAATTTGGGCTATTTAGCGACTAATCGTCGATTCACTTCAACCGCTGTTCATCTCTGTCTATCTGCGTAGCTCACATCATTCAAGACGTTCAGAATGGCTGTGCTCATAAATAGAGAAAAAAGAACCACTGGACTTTGCAGATTTAAGATTTTCACAGGAACACCTTCGAAGCTTTGGATTAGATAAGCACAGACCGAAAGTTTCAACTCAATAGCGAAATTTATGCTATTTAGAGACAAATCATCGATTCACTTCAACCGCTGTTCATCTCTGTCCATCTGGGTAGCTCACAACATCATTCAAGACGTTCAGAATGGCTGTGCTCATAAATAGAGGGCAAAGAACCACTCCACTTTGCAGATTTAAGATACTGACAGGCACATCTTCGAAGCTTTCGCTGGGTTACGCTTAGACCGGAAGTTTCAACTCGATATTCAACCGCTGTTCATCTCTGTCCATCTGGGTAGCTCACAACATCATTCAAGGCGTTCAGAATAACTGTGCTCATAAATAGAGTGCAAAAGACCACTGCACTTTGCAGATTTAAGATACTGACAGGCACACCTTCCAAGCTCTCGAATGGATAAGCACAGACGGAAACTTTCAACTCGATACAAAAATTTGGGCTATTTAGCGACTAATCGTCGATTTACTTCAACCGCTGTTCATCTCTGTCCATCTGGGTAGCTCATAACATCATTCAAGACGTTTAGAATGGCTGTGCTCATAAATAGAGAGCAAAGAACCACTCCACTTTGCAGATTTAAGATACTGACAGGCACATCTTCGGAGCTTTCGATGGGTTATACTTAGACCGGAAGTTTCAACTCGATATTAGACCGCTGTTCATCTCTGTCCATCTACGTAGCTCACATCATTCAAGACGTTCAGAATGGCTGTGCCCATAAATAGAGGGCAAAGAACCACTCCACTTTGCAGATTTAAGATACTGACAGGCACATCTTCGAAGCTTTCGATGGGTTATGCTTAGATCGGAAGTTTCAACTCGATATTCGACCGCTGTTCATGTCTGTCCATCTGGGTAGCTCACAACATCATTCAAGGCGTTCAGAATAGCTGTGCTCATAAATAGAGTGCAAAAGACCACTGCACTTTGCAGATTTAAGATACTGACAGGCACACCTTCCAAGCTTTCGAATGGATAAGCACAGACGGAAACTTTCAACTCGATACAAAAATTTGGGCTATTTAGCGACTAATCGTCGATTCACTTCGAGCGCTGTTCATCTCTGTCCATCTGCTTAGAACACATCATTCAAGACGTTCAGAATAGCTGTGCTCATAAGTAGAGTGCAAAAAGCCATTCCACTATGCAGATTTAAGATGCTGAAGGGCACATCTTCGAAGCTTTCGATTGGATAAGGAGAGACCGAAAGTTTCAACTCGATAGAGAATTTTGTGCTATTTAGCGACTAATCGTCGATTCACTTCGAAGCTGTTCATCTCCGTCCATCTGGGTAGCTCACATCATTCCAGACATTTAGAATGGCTGTGCTCATAAATAGAGAGAAAATAACCACTCCGCTTTGCAGATTTAAGATTCTCACAGGAACACCTTCGAAGCTTTGGATTAGATAAGCACAGACCGAATGTTTCAACTCGATAGCGAAATTTATGCTATTTAGAGACAAATCGTCGATTCACTTCAACCGCTGTTCATCTCTGTCCATCTGGGTAGCTCACAACATCATTCAAGACGTTCAGAATGGCTATGCTCATAAATAGAGGGCAAAGAACCACTCCACTTTGCAGATTTAAGATACTGACAGGCACATCTTCGAAGCTTTCGATGGGTTATGATTAGACCGGAAGTTTCAACTCGATATTAGACCGCTGTTCATCTCTGTCTATCTGCGTAGCTCACATCATTCAAGACGTTCAGAATGGCTGTGCTCATAAATAGAGAAAAAAGAACCACTGGACTTTGCAGATATAAGATACTGACAGGCACACATTCCAAGCTTTCGAATGGATAAGCACAGACGGAAACTTTCAACTCGATACAAAAATTTGGGCTATTTAGCGACTAATCGTCGATTTATTTCAACCGCTGTTCATTTCTGTCCATCTGGGTAGCTCATAACATCATTCAAGATGTTTAGAATGGCTGTGCTCATAAATAGAGAGCAAAGAACCACTCCACTTTGCAGATTTAAGATACTGACAGGCACATCTTCGGAGCTTTCGATGGGTTATGCTTAGACCGGAAGTTTCAACTCGATATTAGACCGCTGTTCATCTCTGTCCATCTGCGTAGCTCACATCATTCAAGACGTTCAGAATGGCTGTGCTCATAAATAGAGGGCAAAGAACCACTCCACTTTGCAGATTTAAGATTCTCACAGGAACACCTTCGAAGCTTTGGATTAGATAAGCACAGACCGAATGTTTCAACTCGATAGCGAAATTTATGCTATTTAGAGACAAATCGTCGATTCACTTCAACCGCTGTTCATCTCTGTCCATCTGGGTAGCTCACAACATCATTCAAGACGTTCAGAATGGCTGTGCTCATAAATAGAGGGCAAAGAACCACTCCACTTTGCAGATTTAAGATACTGACAGGCACATCTTCGAAGCTTTCGATGGGTTATGCTTAGACCGGAAGTTTCAACTCGATATTAGACCGCTGTTCATCTCTGTCTATCTGCGTAGCTCACATCATTCAAGACGTTCAGAATGGCTGTGCTCATAAATAGAGAAAAAAGAACCACTGGACTTTGCAGATTTAAGATTTTCACAGGAACACCTTCGAAGCTTTGGATTAGATAAGCACAGACCGAAAGTTTCAACTTAATAGCGAAATTTATGCTATTTAGAGACAATCGTCGATTCACTTCAACCGCTGTTCATCTCTGTCCATCTGGGTAGCTCACAACATCATTCAAGACGTTCAGAATGGCTGTGCTCATAAATAGAGGGCAAAGAACCACTTCACTTTGCAGACTTAAGATACTGACAGGCACACCTTCCAAGCTTTCGAATGGATAAGCACAGACGGAAACTTTCAACTCGATACAAAAATTTGGGCTATTTAGCGACTAATCGTCGATTCACTTCAAGAGCTGTTCTTCTCTGTCCATCTGCGTAGCTCACATCATTCAAGACGTTCAGAATAGCTGTGCTCATAAGTAGAGTGCAAAAAGCCATTCCACTTTGCAGATTTAAGATGCTGAAGGGCACATCTTCGAAGCTTTCGATTGGATAAGGAGAGACCGAAAGTTTCAATTCGATAGCGAAATTTATGCTATTTAGAGACAAATCGTCGATTCACTTCAACCGCTGTTCATCTCTGTCCATCTGGGTAGCTCACAAAATCATTCAAGACGTTCAAAATGGCTGTGCTCCTAAATAGAGAAAAAAGAACCACTCCACTTTGCAGATTTAAGATTCTCACAGGAATACCTTCAAAGCTTTGGATTAGATAAGCACAGACCGAAAGTTTCAACTCGATAGTGAAATTTATGCTATTTAGAGACAAATCGTCGATTCACTTCAACCGCTGTTCATTTTTATCCATCTGGGTAGCTCACAACATCATTCAAGACGTTCAGAATGGCTGTGCTCATAAATAGAGAAAAAAGAACCACTGGACTTTGCAGATTTAAGATTCTCACAGGAATACCTTCAAAGCTTTCTATTAGATAAGCACAGACCGAAAGTTTCAACTCGATAGCGAAATTTATGCTATATAGAGACAAATCGTCGATTCACTTCAACCGCTGTTCATCTCTGTCCATCTGGGTAGCTCACAACATCATTCAAGACGTTCAGAATGGCTGTGCTCATAAATAGAGGGCAAAGAACCACTCCACTTTGCAGACTTAAGATACTGACAGGCACATCTTCGAAGCTTTCGAATGGATAAGCACAGACGGAAACTTTCAACTCGATACAAAAATTTGGGCTATTTAGCGACTAATCGTCGATTCACTTCAAGAGCTGTTCTTCTCTGTCCATCTGCGTAGCTTACATCATTCAAGACGTTCAGAATGGCTGTGCTCATAAGTAGAGTGCAAAAAGCCACTCCACTTTGCAGATTTAAGATGCTGAAAGGCACATCTTCGAAGCTTTCGATTGGATAAGGAGAGACCGAAAGTTTCAACTCGATAGAGAATTTTGTGCTATTTAGCGACTAATCGTCGATTCACTTCGAAGCTGTTCATCTCCGTCCATCTGGGTAGCTCACATCATTCCAGAGATTTAGAATGGCTGTGCTCATAAATAGAGAGAAAATAACCACTCCACTTTGCAGATTTAAGATTCTCACAGGAACACCTTCGAAGCTTTGGATTAGATAAGCACAGACCGAATGTTTCAACTCGATACAAAAATTTGGGCTATTTAGCGACTAATCGTCGATTCACTTCAACCGCTGTTCATCTCTGTCTATCTGCGTAGCTCACATCATTCAAGACGTTCAGAATGGCTGTGCTCATAAATAGAGAAAAAAGAACCACTGGACTTTGCAGATTTAAGATTTTCACAGGAACACCTTCGAAGCTTTGGATTAGATAAGCACAGACCGAAAGTTTCAACTCAATAGCGAAATTTATGCTATTTAGAGACAAATCATCGATTCACTTCAACCGCTGTTCATCTCTGTCCATCTGGGTAGCTCACAACATCATTCAAGACGTTCAGAATGGCTGTGCTCATAAATAGAGGGCAAAGAACCACTCCACTTTGCAGATTTAAGATACTGACAGGCACATCTTCGAAGCTTTCGCTGGGTTACGCTTAGACCGGAAGTTTCAACTCGATATTCAACCGCTGTTCATCTCTGTCCATCTGGGTAGCTCACAACATCATTCAAGGCGTTCAGAATAACTGTGCTCATAAATAGAGTGCAAAAGACCACTGCACTTTGCAGATTTAAGATACTGACAGGCACACCTTCCAAGCTCTCGAATGGATAAGCACAGACGGAAACTTTCAACTCGATACAAAAATTTGGGCTATTTAGCGACTAATCGTCGATTTACTTCAACCGCTGTTCATCTCTGTCCATCTGGGTAGCTCATAACATCATTCAAGACGTTTAGAATGGCTGTGCTCATAAATAGAGAGCAAAGAACCACTCCACTTTGCAGATTTAAGATACTGACAGGCACATCTTCGGAGCTTTCGATGGGTTATACTTAGACCGGAAGTTTCAACTCGATATTAGACCGCTGTTCATCTCTGTCCATCTACGTAGCTCACATCATTCAAGACGTTCAGAATGGCTGTGCCCATAAATAGAGGGCAAAGAACCACTCCACTTTGCAGATTTAAGATACTGACAGGCACATCTTCGAAGCTTTCGATGGGTTATGCTTAGACCGGAAGTTTCAACTCGATATTAGACCGCTGTTCATCTCGGTCTATCTGCGTAGCTCACATCATTCAAGACGTTCAGAATGGCTGTGCTCATAAATAGAGAAAAAAGAACCACTGGACTTTGCAGATTTAAGATTCTCACAGGAACACCTTCGAAGCTTTGGATTAGATAAGCACAGACCGAAAGTTTCAACTCGATTCACAAATTTGGGCTATTTAGCGACTAATCGTCGATTCACTTCGAGCGCTGTTCATCTCTGTCCATCTGCTTAGCTCACATCATTCAAGACGTTCAGAATAGCTGTGCTCATAAGTAGAGTGCAAAAAGCCATTCCACTTTGCAGATTTAAGATGCTGAAGGGCACATCTTCGAAGCTTTCGATTGGATAAGGAGAGACCGAAAGTTTCAACTCGATAGCGAAATTTATGCTATTTAGAGACAAATCGTCGATTCACTTCAACCGCTGTTCATCTCTGTCCATCTGGGTAGCTCACAACATCATTCAAGACGTTCAGAATGGCTGTGCTCATAAATAGAGGGCAAGGAACCACTCCACTTTGCAGATTTAAGATACTGACAGGCACATCTTCGAAGCTTTCGCTGGGATACGCTTAGACCGGAAGTTTCAACTCGATATTCTACCGCTGTTCATCTCTGTCCATCTGGGTAGCTCACAACATCATTCAAGGCGTTCAGAATAACTGTGCTCATAAATAGAGTGCAAAAGACCACTGCACTTTGCAGATTTAAGATACTGACAGGCACACCTTCCAAGCTTTCGAATGGATAAGCACAGACGGAAACTTTCAACTCGATACAAAAATTTGGGCTATTTAGCGACTAATCGTCGATTTACTTCAACCGCTGTTCATCTCTGTCCATCTGGGTAGCTCACCACATCATTCAAGACGTTCAGAATGGCTGTGCTCATAAATAGAGGGCAAGGAACCACTCCACTTTGCAGATTTAAGATACTGACAGGCACATCTTCGAAGCTTTCGCTGGGATACGCTTAGACCGGAAGTTTCAACTCGATATTCTACCGCTGTTCATCTCTGTCCATCTGGGTAGCTCACAACATCATTCAAGACGTTCAGAATGGCTGTGCTCATAAATAGAGGGCAAAGAACCACTCCACTTTGCAGATGTAAGATACCGACAGGCACACCTTCCAAGCTTTCGAATGGATAAGCACAGACGGAAACTTTCAACTCGATACAAAAATTTGGGCTATTTAGCGACTAATCGTCGATTTACTTCAACCGCTGTTCATCTGTGTCCATCTGGGTAGCTCATAACATCATTCAAGACGTTCAGAATAGCTGTGCTCATAAGTGGAGTGCAAAAAGCCAATCCACTTTGCAGATTTAAGATGCTGAAGGGCACATCTTCGAAGCTTTCGATTGGATAAGGAGAGACCGAAAGTTTCAACTCGATAGAGAATTTTGTGCTATTTAGCGACTAATCGTCGATTCACTTCGACGCTGTTTATCTCCGTCCGTCTGGGTAGCTCACATCATTCCAGACATTTAGAATGGCTGTGCTCATAAATAGAGAGAAAATAATCACTCCACTTTGCAGATTTAAGATTCTCACAGGAACACCTTCGAAGCTTTGGATTAGATAAGCACAGACCGAAAGTTTCAACTCGATAGCGAAATTTATGCTATTTAGAGACAAATCGTCGATTCACTTCAACCGCTGTTCATCTCTGTCCATCTGGGTAGCTCACAACATCATTCAAGACGTTCAGAATGGCTGTGCTCATAAATAGAGGGCAAAGAACCACTCCACTTTGCAGATTTAAGATGCTGAAAGGCACATATTCGAAGCTTTCGATTGGATAAGGAGAGACCGAAAGTTTCAACTCGATAGAGAATTTTGTGCTATTTAGCGACTAATCGTCGATTCACTTCGACCGCTGTTCATCTCTGTCCATCTGGGTAGCTGATAACATCATTCAAGACGTTCAGAATGGCTGTGCTCATAAATAGAGGGCTAAGAACCACTCCACTTTGCAGATTTAAGATACTGACAGGCACATCTTTGAAGCTTTCGATGGGTTATGCTTAGACCGGAAGTTTCAACTCGATATTAGACCGCTGTTCATCTCTGTCCATCTGCGTAGCTCACATCATTCCAGACATTTAGAATGGCTGTGCTCATAAATAGAGAAAAAAGAACCACTCCACTTTGCAGATTTAGGATACTGACAGGCACATCTTCGAAGCTTTCGCTGGGTTATGCTTAGACCGGAAGTTTCAACTCGATATTCAACCGCTGTTCATCTCTGTCCATCTGGGTAGCTCACAACATCATTCAAGGCGTTCAGAATAACTGTGCTCATAAATAGAGTGCAAAAGACCACTGCACTTTGCAGATTTAAGATACTGACAGGCACACCTTCCAAGCTCTCGAATGGATAAGCACAGACGGAAACTTTCAACTCGATACAAAAATTTGGGCTATTTAGCGACTAATCGTCGATTCACTTCAACCGCTGTTCATCTCTGTCCATCTGGGTAGCTCACAACATCATTCAAGACGTTCAGAATGGCTGTGCTCATAAATAGAGGGCAAGGAACCACTCCACTTTGCAGATTTAAGATACTGACAGGCACATCTTCGAAGCTTTCGCTGGGATACGCTTAGACCGGAAGTTTCAACTCGATATTCTACCGCTGTTCATCTCTGTCCATCTGGGTAGCTCACAACATCATTCAAGGCGTTCAGAATAACTGTGCTCATAAATAGAGTGCAAAAGACCACTGCACTTTGCAGATTTAAGATAGTGACAGGCACACCTTCCAAGCTTTCGAATGGATAAGCACAGACGGAAACTTTCAACTCGATACAAAAATTTGTGCTATTTAGCGACTAATCGTCGATTTACTTCAACCGCTGTTCATCTCTGTCCATCTGGGTAGCTCACCACATCATTCAAGACGTTCAGAATGGCTGTGCTCATAAATAGAGGGCAAGGAACCACTCCACTTTGCAGATTTAAGATACTGACAGGCACATCTTCGAAGCTTTCGCTGGGATACGCTTAGACCGGAAGTTTCAACTCGATATTCTACCGCTGTTCATCTCTGTCCATCTGGGTAGCTCACAACATCATTCAAGACGTTCAGAATGGCTGTGCTCATAAATAGAGGGCAAAGAACCACTCCACTTTGCAGATGTAAGATACCGACAGGCACACCTTCCAAGCTTTCGAATGGATAAGCACAGACGGAAACTTTCAACTCGATACAAAAATTTGGGCTATTTAGCGACTAATCGTCGATTTACTTCAACCGCTGTTCATCTGTGTCCATCTGGGTAGCTCATAACATCATTCAAGACGTTCAGAATAGCTGTGCTCATAAGTGGAGTGCAAAAAGCCAATCCACTTTGCAGATTTAAGATGCTGAAGGGCACATCTTCGAAGCTTTCGATTGGATAAGGAGAGACCGAAAGTTTCAACTCGATAGAGAATTTTGTGCTATTTAGCGACTAATCGTCGATTCACTTCGACGCTGTTTATCTCCGTCCGTCTGGGTAGCTCACATCATTCCAGACATTTAGAATGGCTGTGCTCATAAATAGAGAGAAAATAATCACTCCACTTTGCAGATTTAAGATTCTCACAGGAACACCTTCGAAGCTTTGGATTAGATAAGCACAGACCGAAAGTTTCAACTCGATAGCGAAATTTATGCTATTTAGAGACAAATCGTCGATTCACTTCAACCGCTGTTCATCTCTGTCCATCTGGGTAGCTCACAACATCATTCAAGACGTTCAGAATGGCTGTGCTCATAAATAGAGGGCAAAGAACCACTCCACTTTGCAGATTTAAGATGCTGAAAGGCACATATTCGAAGCTTTCGATTGGATAAGGAGAGACCGAAAGTTTCAACTCGATAGAGAATTTTGTGCTATTTAGCGACTAATCGTCGATTCACTTCGACCGCTGTTCATCTCTGTCCATCTGGGTAGCTGATAACATCATTCAAGACGTTCAGAATGGCTGTGCTCATAAATAGAGGGCTAAGAACCACTCCACTTTGCAGAATTAAGATACTGACAGGCACATCTTTGAAGCTTTCGATGGGTTATGCTTAGACCGGAAGTTTCAACTCGATATTAGACCGCTGTTCATCTCTGTCCATCTGCGTAGCTCACATCATTCCAGACATTTAGAATGGCTGTGCTCATAAATAGAGAAAAAAGAACCACTCCACTTTGCAGATTTAGGATACTGACAGGCACATCTTCGAAGCTTTCGCTGGGTTATGCTTAGACCGGAAGTTTCAACTCGATGTTAGACCGCTGTACACCTCTGTCTATCTGCGTAGCTCACATCATTCAAGACGTTCAGAATGGCTGTGCTCATAAATAGAGAAAAAAGAACCACTCAACTTTGCAGATTTAAGATTCTCACTGGAACACCTTCGAAGCTTTGGATTAGATAAGCACAGACCGAAAGTTTCAACTCGATAGCGAAATTTATGCTATTTAGAGACAAATCGTCGATTCACTTCAACCGCTGTTCATCTCTGTCCATCTAGGTAGCTCACAACATCATTCAAGACATTTAGAATGGCTGTGCTCATAAATAGAGAAAAAAGAACCACTCCACTTTGCAGATTTAAGATACTGACAGGCACATCTTCGAAGCTTTCGATGGGTTATGCTTAGACCGGAAGTTTCAACTCGATATTAGACCGCTGTTCATCTCTGTCCATCTGCGTAGCTCACATCATTCAAGACGTTCAGAATGGCTGTGCTCATAAATAGAGAAAAAAGAACCACTCCACTTTGCAGATTTAGGATACTGACAGGCACATCTTCGAAGCTTTCGCTGGGTTACGCTTCGACCGGAAGTTTCAACTCGATATTCAACCGCTGTTCATCTCTGTCCATCTGGGTAGCTCACAACATCATTCAAGGCATTCAGAATAACTGTGCTCATAAATAGAGTGCAAAAGACCACTGCACTTTGCAGATTTAAGATACTGACAGGCACATCTTCCAAGCTTTCGAATGGATAAGCACAGACGGAAACTTTCAACTCGATACAAAAATTTGGGCTATTTAGCGACTAATCGTCGATTCACTTCGAGCGCTGTTCATCTCTGTGCATCTGCTTAGCTCACATCATTCAAGACGTTCAGAATAGCTGTGCTCATAAGTAGAGTGCAAAAAGCCATTCCACTTTGCAGATTTAAGATGCTGACAGGAACATCTTCGAAGCTTTCGATGGGTTATGCTTAGATCGGATGTTTCAACTCGATATTAGACCGCTGTTCATCTCTGTCCATCTGCGTAGCTCACATCATTCAAGACGTTCAGAATGGCTGTGCTCATAAATAGAGGGCAAAGAACCACTCCATTTTGCAGATATAAGATACTGACAGGCACATCTTCGAAGCTTTCGATTGGATAAGGAGAGACCGAAAGTTTCAACTCGATAGAGAATTTTGTGCTATTTAGAGACAAATCGTCGATCCACTTCAACCGCTGTTCATCTCTGTCCATCTGGGTAGCTCACAACATCATTCAAGGCGTTCAGAATAGCTGTGCTCATAAATAGAGTGCAAAAGACCACTGCACTTTGCAGATTTAAGATACCGACAGGCACACCTTCCAAGCTTTCGAATGGATAAGCACAGACGGAAACTTTCAACTCGATACAAAAATTTGGGCTATTTAGCGACTAATCGTCGATTCACTTCGAGCGCTGTTCATCTCTGTCCATCTGCTTAGCTCACATCATTCAAGACGTTCAGAATAGCTGTGCTCATAAGTAGAGTGCAAAAAGCCATTCCACTTTGCAGATTTAAGATGCTGAAGGGCACATCTTCGAAGCTTTCGATTGGATAAGGAGAGACTGAAAGTTTCAACTCGATAGAGAATTTTGTGCTATTTAGCGACTAATAGTCAATTCACTTCGACGCTGTTCATCTCCGTCCATCTGGGTAGCTCACATCATTCCAGACATTTAGAATGGCTGTGCTCATAAATAGAGAGAAAAGAACCACTCCCCTTTGCAAATTTTAGATTCTCACAGGAACACCTTCGAAGCCTTGGATTAGATAAGCACAGACCGAAAGTTTCAACTCGATAGCGAAATTTATGCTATTTAGAGACAAATCGTCGATTCACTTCAACCGCTGTTCATCTCTGTCCATCTGGGTAGCTCACAACATCATTCAAGACGTTCAGAATGGCTGTGCTCATAAATAGAGGGCAAAGAACCACTCCACTTTGCAGATTTAAGATACTGACAGGCACATCTTCGAAGCTTTCGCTGGGTTACGCTTAGACCGGAAGTTTCAACTCGATATTCGACCGCTGTTCATCTCTGTCCATCTGGGTAGCTCACAACATCATTCAAGGCGTTCAGAATAACTGTGCTCATAAATAGAGTGCAAAAGACCACTGCTCTTTGCAGATTTAAGATACTGACAGGCACACCTTCCAAGCTTTCGAATGGATAAGCACAGACGGAAACTTTCAACTCGATACAAAAATTTGGGCTATTTAGCGACTAATCGTCGATTCACTTCGAGCGCTGTTCATCTCTGTCCATCTGCTTAGCTCACATCATTCAAGACGTTCAGAATAGCTGTGCTCATAAATAGAGGGCAAAGAACCACTCCACTTTGCAGATTTAAGATACTGACAGGCACATCTTCGAAGCTTTCGCTGGGTTACGCTTAGATCGGAAGTTTCAACTCGATATTCGACCGCTGTTTATGTCTGTCCATCTGGGTAGCTATCAACATCATTCAAGGCGTTCAGAATAGCTGTGCTCATAAATAGAGAAAAAAGAACCACTCCACTTTGCAGACTTAAGATACTGACAGGCACACCTTCCAAGCTTTCGAATGGATAAGCACAGACGGAAACTTTCAACTCGATACAAAAATTTGGGCTATTTAGCGACTAATCGTCGATTCACTTCGAGCGCTGTTCATCTCTGTCCATCTGCTTAGCTCACATCATTCAAGACGTTCAGAATAGCTGTGCTCATAAATAGAGGGCAAAGAACCACTCCACTTTGCAGATTTAAGATACTGACAGGCACATCTTCGAAGCTTTCGCTGGGTTACGCTTAGATCGGAAGTTTCAACTCGATATTTGACCGCTGTTTATGTCTGTCCATCTGGGTAGCTCACAACATCATTCAAGGCGTTCAGAATAGCTGTGCTCATAAATAGAGTGCAAAAGACCACTGCACTTTGCAGATTTAAAATACCGACAGGCACACCTTCCAAGCTTTCGAATGGATAAGCACAGACGGAAACTTTCAACTCGATACAAAAATTTGGGCTATTTAGCGACTAATCGTCGACTCACTTCGAGCGCTGTTCATCTCTGTCCATCTGCTTAGCTCACATCATTCAAGACGTTCAGAATAGCTGTGCTCATAAGTAGAGTGCAAAAAGCCATTCCACTTTGCAGATTTAAGATGCTGAAGGGCACATCTTCGAAGCTTTCGATTGGATAAGGAGAGACCGAAAGTTTCAACTCGATAGCGAAATTTATGCTATTTAGAGACAAATCGTCGATTCACTTCAACCGCTGTTCATCTCTGTCCATCTGGGTAGCTCACAACATCATTCAAGGCGTTCAGAATGGCTGTGCTCATAAATAGAGGGCAAAGAACCAATTCACTTTGCAGATTTAAGATACTGACAGGCACATCTTCGAAGCTTTCGATGGGTTACGCTTAGACCGGAAGTTTTAACTCGATATTCGACCGCTGTTCATCTCTGTCCATCTGGGTAGCTCACAACATCATTCAAGGCGTTCAGAATAGCTGTGCTCATAAATAGAGTGCAAAAGACCACTGCACTTTGCAGATTTAAGATACTGACAGGCACACCTTCCAAGCTTTCGAATGGATAAGCACAGACGGAAACTTTCAATTCGATACAAAAATTTGGGCTATTTAGCGACTAATCGTCGATTCACTTCAACCGCTGTTCATCTCTGTCCATCTGGGTAGCTCATAACATCATTCAAGACGTTTAGAATGGCTGTGCTCATAAATAGAGAGCAAAGAACCACTCCACTTTGCAGATTTAAGATACTGACAGGCACATCTTCGAAGCTTTCGATGGGTTATGCTTAGATCGGAAGTTTCAACTCGATATTCGACCGCTGTTCATGTCTGTCCATCTGGGTAGCTCACAACATCATTCAAGGCGTTCAGAATAGCTGTGCTCATAAATAGAGTGCAAAAGACCACTGCACTTTGCAGATTTAAGATACCGACAGGCACACCTTCCAAGCTTTCGAATGGATAAGCACAGACGGAAACTTTCAACTCGATACAAAAATTTGGGCTATTTAGCGACTAATCGTCGATTCACTTCGAGCGCTGTTCATCTCTGTCCATCTGCTTAGCTCACATCATTCAAGACGTTCAGAATAGCTGTGCTCATAAATAGAGGGCAAAGAACCACTCCACTTTGCAGATTTAAGATACTGACAGGCACATCTTCGAAGCTTTCGCTGGGTTACGCTTAGATCGGAAGTTTCAACTCGATATTCGACCGCTGTTTATGTCTGTCCATCTGGGTAGCTAACAACATCATTCAAGGCGTTCAGAATAGCTGTGCTCATAAATAGAGAAAAAAGAACCACTCCACTTTGCAGACTTAAGATACTGACAGGCACACCTTCCAAGCTTTCGAATGGATAAGCACAGACGGAAACTTTCAACTCGATACAAAAATTTGGGCTATTTAGCGACTAATCGTCGATTCACTTCGAGCGCTGTTCATCTCTGTCCATCTGCTTAGCTCACATCATTCAAGACGTTCAGAATAGCTGTGCTCATAAGTAGAGTGCAAAAAGCCATTCCACTTTGCAGATTTAAGATGCTGATGGGCACATCTTCGAAGCTTTCGATTGGATAAGGAGAGACCGAAAGTTTCAACTCGAAACCGAAATTTATGCTATTTAGAGACAAATCGTCGATTCACTTCAACCGCTGTTCATCTCTGTCCATCTGGGTAGCTCATAACATCATTCAAGACGTTTAGAATGGCTGTGCTCATAAATAGAGAGCAAAGAACCACTCACTTTGCAGATTTAAGATACTGACAGGCACATCTTCGAAGCTTTCGCTGGGTTACGCTTAGATCGGAAGTTTCAACTCGATATTCGACCGCTGTTTATGTCTGTCCATCTGGGTAGCTAACAACATCATTCAAGGCGTTCAGAATAGCTGTGCTCATAAATAGAGAAAAAAGAACCACTCCACTTTGCAGACTTAAGATACTGACAGGCACACCTTCCAAGCTTTCGAATGGATAAGCACAGACGGAAACTTTCAACTCGATACGAAAATTTGGGCTATTGAGCGACTAATCGTCGATTCACTTCGAGCGCTGTTCATCTCTGTCCATCTGCTTAGCTCACATCATTCAAGACGTTCAGAATAGCTGTGCTCATAAATAGAGGGCAAAGAACCACTCCACTTTGCAGATTTAAGATACTGACAGGCACATCTTCGAAGCTTTCGCTGGGTTATGCTTAGATCGGAAGTTTCAACTCGATATTCGACCGCTGTTTATGTCTGTCCATCTGGGTAGCTAACAACATCATTCAAGGCGTTCAGAATAGCTGTGCTCATAAATAGAGAAAAAAGAACCACTCCACTTTGCAGACTTAAGATACTGACAGGCACACCTTCCAAGCTTTCGAATGGATAAGCACAGACGGAAACTTTCAACTCGATACAAAAATTTGGGCTATTGAGCGACTAATCGTCGATTCACTTCGAGCGCTGTTCATCTCTGTCCATCTGCTTAGCTCACAACATCATTCAAGGCGTTCAGAATAGCTGTGCTCATAAATAGAGTGCAAAAGACCACTGCACTTTGCAGATTTAAGATACCGACAGGCACACCTTCCAAGCTTTCGAATGGATAAGCACAGACGGAAACTTTCAACTCGATACAAAAATTTGGGCTATTTAGCGACTAATCGTCGATTCACTTCGAGCGCTGTTCATCTCTGTCCATCTGCTTAGCTCACATCATTCAAGACGTTCAGAATAGCTGTGCTCATAAGTAGAGTGCAAAAAGCCATTCCACTTTGCAGATTTAAGATGCTGAAGGGCACATCTTCGAAGCTTTCGATTGGATAAGGAGAGACCGAAAGTTTCAACTCGATAGCGAAATTTATGCTATTTAGAGACAAATCGTCGATTCACTTCAACCGCTGTTCATCTCTGTCCATCTGGGTAGCTCACAACATCATTCAAGGCGTTCAGAATGGCTGTGCTCATAAATAGAGGGCAAAGAACCACTCCACTTTGCAGATTTAAGATACTGACAGGCACATCTTCGAAGCTTTCGATGGGTTACGCTTAGACCGGAAGTTTCAACTCGATATTCGACCGCTGTTCATCTCTGTCCATCTGGGTAGCTCACAACATCATTCAAGGCGTTCAGAATAGCTGTGCTCATAAATAGAGTGAAAAAGACCACTGCACTTTGCAGATTTAAGATACTGACAGGCACACCTTCCAAGCTTTCGAATGGATAAGCACAGACGGAAACTTTCAATTCGATACAAAAATTTGGGCTATTTAGCGACTAATCGTCGATTCACTTCAACCGCTGTTCATCTCTGTCCATCTGGGTAGCTCATAACATCATTCAAGACGTTTAGAATGGCTGTGCTCATAAATAGAGAGCAAAGAACCACTCCACTTTGCAGATTTAAGATACTGACAGGCACATCTTCGAAGCTTTCGATGGGTTATGCTTAGATCGGAAGTTTCAACTCGATATTCGACCGCTGTTCATGTCTGTCCATCTGGGTAGCTCACAACATCATTCAAGGCGTTCAGAATAGCTGTGCTCATAAATAGAGTGCAAAAGACCACTGCACTTTGCAGATTTAAGATACCGACAGGCACACCTTCCAAGCTTTCGAATGGATAAGCACAGACGGAAACTTTCAACTCGATACAAAAATTTGGTCTATTTAGCGACTAATCGTCGATTCACTTCGAGCGCTGTTCATCTCTGTCCATCTGCTTAGCTCACATCATTCAAGACGTTCAGAATAGCTGTGCTCATAAGTAGAGTGCAAAAAGCCATTCCACTTTGCAGATTTAAGATGCTGAAGGGCACATCTTCGAAGCTTTCGATTGGATAAGGAGAGACCGAAAGTTTCAACTCGATAGCGAAATTTATGCTATTTAGAGACAAATCGTCGATTCACTTCAACCGCTGTTCATCTCTGTCCATCTGGGTAGCTCACAACATCATTCAAGGCGTTCAGAATGGCTGTGCTCATAAATAGAGGGCAAAGAACCACTCCACTTTGCAGATTTAAGATACTGACAGGCACATCTTCGAAGCTTTCGATGGGTTACGCTTAGACCGGAAGTTTCAACTCGATATTCGACCGCTGTTCATCTCTGTCCATCTGGGTAGCTCACAACATCATTCAAGGCGTTCAGAATAGCTGTGCTCATAAATAGAGTGCAAAAGACCACTGCACTTTGCAGATTTAAGATACTGACAGGCACACCTTCCAAGCTTTCGAATGGATAAGCACAGACGGAAACTTTCAATTCGATACAAAAATTTGGGCTATTTAGCGACTAATCGTCGATTCACTTCAACCGCTGTTCATCTCTGTCCATCTGGGTAGCTCATAACATCATTCAAGACGTTTAGAATGGCTGTGCTCATAAATAGAGAGCAAAGAACCACTCCACTTTGCAGATTTAAGATACTGACAGGCACATCTTCGAAGCTTTCGATGGGTTATGCTTAGACGGGAAGTTTCAACTCGATATTCGACCGCTGTTCATGTCTGTCCATCTGGGTAGCTCACAACATCATTCAAGGCGTTCAGAATAGCTGTGCTCATAAATAGAGTGCAAAAGACCAATGCACTTTGCAGATTTAAGATACCGACAGGCACACCTTCCAAGCTTTCGAATGGATAAGCACAGACGGAAACTTTCAACTCGATACAAAAATTTGGGCTATTTAGCGACTAATCGTCGATTCACTTCGAGCGCTGTTCATCTCTGTCCATCTGCGTAGCTCACATCATTCTAGACGTTCAGAATGGCTGTGCTCATAAGTAGAGTGCAAAAAGCCATCCACTTTGCAGATTTAAGATGCTGAAGGGCACATCTTCGAAGCTTTCGATTGGATAAGGAGAGACCGAAAGTTTCAACTCGATAGCGAAATTTATGCTATTTAGAGACAAATCGTCGATTCACTTCAACCGCTGTTCATCTCTGTCCATCTGGGTAGCTCACAACATCATTCAAGGCGTTCAGAATGGCTGTGCTCATAAATAGAGGGCAAAGAACCAATTCACTTTGCAGATTTAAGATACTGACAGGCACATCTTCGAAGCTTTCGATGGGTTACGCTTAGACCGGAAGTTTCAACTCGATATTCGACCGCTGTTCATCTCTGTCCATCTGGGTAGCTCAGAACATCATTCAAGGCGTTCAGAATAGCTGTGCTCATAAATAGAGTGCAAAAGACCACTGCACTTTGCAGATTTAAGATACTGACAGGCACACCTTCCAAGCTTTCGAATGGATAAGCACAGACGGAAACTTTCAATTCGATACAAAAATTTGGGCTATTTAGCGACTAATCGTCGATTCACTTCAACCGCTGTTCATCTCTGTCCATCTGGGTAGCTCATAACATCATTCAAGACGTTTAGAATGGCTGTGCTCATAAATAGAGAGCAAAGAACCACTCCACTTTGCAGATTTAAGATACTGACAGGCACATCTTCGAAGCTTTCGATGGGTTATGCTTAGATCGGAAGTTTCAACTCGATATTCGACCGCTGTTCATGTCTGTCCATCTGGGTAGCTCACAACATCATTCAAGGCGTTCAGAATAGCTGTGCTCATAAATAGAGTGCAAAAGACCACTGCACTTTGCAGACTTAAGATACCGACAGGCACACCTTCCAAGCTTTCGAATGGATAAGCACAGACGGAAACTTTCAACTCGATACAAAAATTTGGGCTATTTAGCGACTAATCGTCGATTCACTTCGAGCGCTGTTCATCTCTGTCCATCTGCTTAGCTCACATCATTCAAGACGTTCAGAATAGCTGTGCTCATAAGTAGAGTGCAAAAAGCCATTCCACTTTGCAGATTTAAGATGCTGAAGGGCGCATCTTCGAAGCTTTCGATTGGATAAGGAGAGACCGAAAGTTTCAACTCGATAGCGAAATTTATGCTATTTAGAGACAAATCGTCGATTCACTTCAACCGCTGTTCATCTCTGTCCATCTGGGTAGCTCACAACATCATTCAAGGCGTTCAGAATGGCTGTGCTCATAAATAGAGAGCAAAGAACCACTCCACTTTGCAGATTTAAGATACTGACAGGCACATCTTCGAAGCTTTCGATGGGTTATGCTTAGATCGGAAGTTTCAACTCGATATTCGACCGTTGTTCATGTCTGTCCATCTGGGTAGCTCACAACATCATTCAAGGCGTTCAGAATAGCTGTGCTCATAAATAGAGTGCAAAAGACCACTGCACTTTGCAGATTTAAGATACCGACAGGCACAGCTTCCAAGCTTTCGAATGGATATGCACAGACGGAAACTTTCAACTCGATACAAAAATTTGGGCTATTTAGCGACTAATCGTCGATTCACTTCGAGCGCTGTTCATCTCTGTCCATCTGCTTAGCTCACATCATTCAAGACGTTCAGAATAGCTGTGCTCATAAGTAGAGTGCAAAAAGCCACTCCACTTTGCAGATTTAAGATGCTGAAAGGCACATCTTCGCAACTTTCGATTGGATAAGGAGAGACTGAAAGTTTCAACTCGATAGAGAATTTTGTGCTATTTAGCGACTAATCGTCAATTCACTTCGACGCTGTTCATCTCCGTCCATCTGGGTAGCTCACATCATTCCAGACATTTAGAATGGCTGTGCTCATAAATAGAGAGAAAAGAACCACTCCCCTTTGCAAATTTTAGATTCTCACAGGAACACCTTCGAAGCTTTGGATTAGATAAGCACAGACCGAAAGTTTCAACTCGATAGCGAAATTTATGCTATTTAGAGACAAATCGTCGATTCACTTCAACCGCTGTTCATCTCTGTCCATCTGGGTAGCTCATAACATCATTCAAGACGTTTAGAATGGCTGTGCTCATAAATAGAGAGCAAAGAACCACTCCACTTTGCAGATTTAAGATACTGACAGGCACATCTTCGAAGCTTTCGATGGGTTATGCTTAGATCGGAAGTTTCAACTCGATATTCGACCGCTGTTCATGTCTGTCCATCTGGGTAGCTCACAACATCATTCAAGGCGTTCAGAATAGCTGTGCTCATAAATAGAGTGCAAAAGACCACTGCACTTTGCAGATTTAAGATACCGACAGGCACACCTTCCAAGCTTTCGAATGGATAAGCACAGACGGAAACTTTCAACTCGATACAAAAATTTGGGCTATTTAGCGACTAATCGTCGATTTACTTCAACCGCTGTTCATCTCTGTCCATCTGGGTAGCTCATAACATCATTCAAGACGTTTAGAATGGCTGTGCTCATAAATAGAGAGCAAAGAACCACTCCACTTTGCAGATTTAAGATACTGACAGGCACATCTTCGAAGCTTTCGCTGGGTTACGCTTAGATCGGAAGTTTCAACTCGATATTCGACCGCTGTTTATGTCTGTCCATCTGGGTAGCTAACAACATCATTCAAGGCGTTCAGAATAGCTGTGCTCATAAATAGAGAAAAAGAACCACTCCACTTTGCAGACTTAAGATACTGACAGGCACACCTTCCAAGCTTTCGAATGGATAAGCACAGACGGAAACTTTCAACTCGATACAAAAATTTGGGCTATTTAGCGACTAATCGTCGATTCACTTCGAGCGCTGTTCATCTCTGTCCATCTGCTTAGCTCACATCATTCAAGACGTTCAGAATAGCTGTGCTCATAAATAGAGGGCAAAGAACCACTCCACTTTGCAGATTTAAGATACTGACAGGCACATCTTCGAAGCTTTCGCTGGGTTATGCTTAGATCGGAAGTTTCAACTCGATATTCGACCGCTGTTTATGTCTGTCCATCTGGGTAGCTAACAACATCATTCAAGGCGTTTCAGAATAGCTGTGCTCATAAATAGAGAAAAAAGAACCACTCCACTTTGCAGACTTAAGATACTGACAGCACACCTTCCAAGCTTTCGAATGGATAAGCACAGACGGAAACTTTCAACTCGATACAAAAATTTGGGCTATTTAGCGACTAATCGTCGATTCACTTCGAGCGCTGTTCATCTCTGTCCATCTGCTTAGCTCACATCATTCAAGACGTTCAGAATAGCTGTGCTCATAAGTAGAGTGCAAAAAGCCATTCCACTTTGCAGATTTAAGATGCTGAAGGGCGCATCTTCGAAGCTTTCGATTGGATAAGGAGAGACCGAAAGTTTCAACTCGATAGCGAAATTTATGCTATTTAGAGACAAATCGTCGATTCACTTCAGCCGCTGTTCATCTCCGTCCATCTGGGTAGCTCACATCATTCCAGACATTTAGAATGGCTGTGCTCATAAATAGAGAGAAAAGAACCACTCCACTTTGCAGATTTAAGATACTGACAGGCACACCTTCCAAGCTTTCGAATGGATAAGCACAGACGGAAACTTTCAACTCGATACAAAAATTTGGGCTATTTAGCGACTAATCGTCGATTTACTTCAACCGCTGTTCATCTCTGTCCATCTGGGTAGCTCACAACATCATTCAAGGCGTTCAGAATGGCTGTGCTCATAAATAGAGAGCAAAGAACCACTCCACTTGGCAGATTTAAGATACTGACAGGCACATCTTCGAAGCTTTCGATGGGTTATGCTTAGATCGGAAGTTTCAACTCGATATTCGACCGCTTGTTCATGCTCTGTCCATCTGGGTAGCTCACAACATCATTCAAGGCGTTCAGAATAGCTGTGCTCATAAATAGAGTGCAAAAGACCACTGCACTTTGCAGATTTAAGATACCGACAGGCACAGCCTTCCAAGCTTTCGAATGGATATGCACAGACGGAAACTTTCAACTCGATACAAAAATTTGGCTATTTAGCGACTAATCGTCGATTCACTTCGAAGCGCTGTTCATCTCTGTCCATCTGCGTAGCTCAACATCATTCAAGACGTTAGAAAGGCTGTGCTCATAATAGAGAGCAAAGAACCACTCCACTTTGCAGATTTAAGATACTGACAGGCACATCTCGAAGCTTTCGATGGGTTATGCTTAGACCGGAAGTTTCAACTCGATATTCGACCGCTGTTCATGTCTGTCCATCTGGGTAGCTCACGACATCATTCAAGGCGTTCAGAATAGCTGTGCTCATAAATAGAGTGCAAAAGAGCAATGCACTTTGCAGATTTAAGATACTGACAGCACACCTTCTAAGCTTTCGATGGATAAGCACAGACCGGAAACTTTCAACTCGATAGCGAAAATTTGGGCTATTTAGAGACTAATCGTCGATTCACTTCGAAGCGCTGTTCATCTCTGTCCATCTGCGTAGCTCACATCATTCTAGACGTTCAGAATGGCTGTGCTCATAAGTAGAGTGCAAAAAGCCACTCCACTTTGCAGATTGAAGATGCTGAAAGGCACATCTTCGAAGCTTTCGATTGGATAAGGAGAGACTGAAAGTTTCAACTCGATAGAGAATTTTGTGCTATTTAGCGACTAATCGTCAATTCACTTCGACGCTGTTCATCTCCGTCCATCTGGGTAGCTCACATCATTCCAGACATTTAGAATGGCTGTGCTCATAAATAGAGAGAAAAGAACCACTCCCCTTTGCAAATTTTAGATTCTCACAGGAACACCTTCGAAGCTTTGGATTAGATAAGCACAGACCGAAAGTTTCAACTCGATAGCGAAATTTATGCTATTTAGAGACAAATCGTCGATTCACTTCAACCGCTGTTCATCTCTGTCCATCTGGGTAGCTCACAATCATACAAGACGTCAGAATGGCTGTGCTCATAAATAGAGGGCAAAGAACCACTCCACTTTGCAGATTTAAGATACTGACAGGCACATCTTCGAAGCTTTCGCTGGGTTACGCTTAGACCGGAAGTTTCAACTCGATATTCGACCGCTGTTCATCTCTGTCCATCTGGGTAGCTCACAACATCATTCAAGGCGTTCAGAATAACTGTGCTCATAAATAGAGTGCAAAAGACCACTGCTCTTTGCAGATTTAAGATACTGACAGGCACACCTTCCAAGCTTTCGAATGGATAAGCACAGACGGAAACTTTCAACTCGATACAAAAATTTGGGCTATTTAGCGACTAATCGTCGATTCACTTCGAGCGCTGTTCATCTCTGTCCATCTGCGTAGCTCACATCATTCTAGACGTTCAGAATGGCTGTGCTCATAAATAGAGGGCAAAGAACCACTCCACTTTGCAGATTTAAGATACTGACAGGCACATCTTCGAAGCTTTCGCTGGGTTACGCTTAGATCGGAAGTTTCAACTCGATATTCGACCGCTGTTTATGTCTGTCCATCTGGGTAGCTATCAACATCATTCAAGGCGTTCAGAATAGCTGTGCTCATAAATAGAGGAAAAAGAACCACTCCACTTTGCAGACTTAAGATACTGACAGGCACACCTTCCAAGCTTTCGAATGGATAAGCACAGACGGAAACTTTCAACTCGATACAAAAATTTGGGCTATTTAGCGACTAATCGTCGATTCACTTCGAGCGCTGTTCATCTCTGTCCATCTGCTTAGCTCACATCATTCAAGACGTTCAGAATAGCTGTGCTCATAAATAGAGGGCAAAGAACCACTCCACTTTGCAGATTTAAGATACTGACAGGCACATCTTCGAAGCTTTCGCTGGGTTACGCTTAGATCGGAAGTTTCAACTCGATATTTGACCGCTGTTTATGTCTGTCCATCTGGGTAGCTCACAACATCATTCAAGGCGTTCAGAATAGCTGTGCTCATAAATAGAGTGCAAAAGACCACTGCACTTTGCAGATTTAAGATACCGACAGGCACACCTTCCAAGCTTTCGAATGGATAAGCACAGACGGAAACTTTCAACTCGATACAAAAATTTGGGCTATTTAGCGACTAATCGTCGATTCACTTCGAGCGCTGTTCATCTCTGTCCATCTGCTTAGCTCACATCATTCAAGACGTTCAGAATAGCTGTGCTCATAAATAGAGGCAAAGAACCACTCCACTTTGCAGATTTAAGATACTGACAGGCACATCTTCGAAGCTTTCGCTGGGTTACGCTTAGATCGGAAGTTTCAACTCGATATTCGACCGCTGTTTATGTCTGTCCATCTGGGTAGCTATCAACATCATTCAAGGCGTTCAGAATAGCTGTGCTCATAAATAGAGAAAAAGAACCACTCCACTTTGCAGACTTAAGATACTGACAGGCACACCTTCCAAGCTTTCGAATGGATAAGCACAGACGGAAACTTTCAACTCGATACAAAAATTTGGGCTATTTAGCGACTAATCGTCGATTCACTTCGAGCGCTGTTCATCTCTGTCCATCTGCTTAGCTCATATCATTCAAGACGTTCAGAATAGCTGTGCTCATAAATAGAGGGCAAAGAACCACTCCACTTTGCAGATTTAAGATACTGACAGGCACATCTTCGAAGCTTTCGCTGGGTTACGCTTAGATCGGAAGTTTCAACTCGATATTGACCGCTGTTTCATGTCTGTCCATCTGGGTAGCTCACAACATCATTCAAGGCGTTCAGAATAGCTGTGCTCATAAATAGAGTGCAAAAGACCACTGCACTTTGCAGATTTAAGATACCGACAGGCACACCTTCCAAGCTTTCGAATGGATAAGCACAGACGGAAACTTTCAACTCGATACAAAAATTTGGGCTATTTAGCGACTAATCGTCGATTCACTTCGAGCGCTGTTCATCTCTGTCCATCTGCTTAGCTCACATCATTCAAGACGTTCAGAATGCTGTGCTCATAAGTAGAGTGCAAAAAGCCATTCCACTTTGCAGATTTAAGATGCTGAAGGCACATCTTCGAAGCTTTCGATTGGATAAGGAGAGACCGAAAGTTTCAACTCGAAAGCGAAATTTATGCTATTTAGAGACAAATCGTCGATTCACTTCAACCGCTGTTCATCTCTGTCCATCTGCTTAGCTCACATCATTCAAGACGTTCAGATAGCTGTGCTCATAAATAGAGGGCAAAGAACCACTCCACTTTGCAGATTTAAGATACTGACAGGCACATCTTCGAAGCTTTCGCTGGGTTACGCTTAGATCGGAAGTTTCAACTCGATATTCGACCGCTGTTTAGGTCTGTCCATCTGGGTAGCTAACAACATCATTCAAGGCGTTCAGAATAGCTGTGCTCATAAATAGAGAAAAAAGAACCACTCCACTTTGCAGACTTAAGATACTGACAGGCACACCTTCCAAGCTTTCGAATGGATAAGCACAGACGGAAACTTTCAACTCGATACAAAAATTTGGGCTATTTAGCGACTAATCGTCGATTCACTTCGAGCGCTGTTCATCTCTGTCCATCTGCTTAGCTCACATCATTCAAGACGTTCAGAATAGCTGTGCTCATAATAGAGGGCAAAGAACCACTCCACTTTGCAGATTTAAGATACTGACAGGCACATCTTCGAAGCTTTCGAATGGATATGCACAGACGGAAACTTTCAACTCGATACAAAAATTTGGGCTATTTAGCGACTAATCGTCGATTCACTTCGAGCGCTGTTCATCTCTGTCCATCTGCTTAGCTCACATCATTCAAGACGTTCAGAATAGCTGTGCTCATAAGTAGAGTGCAAAAAGCCACTCCACTTTGCAGATTTAAGATGCTGAAAGGCACATCTTCGAAGCTTTCGAATGGATATGCACAGACGGAAAACTTTCAACTCGATACAAAAATTTGGGCTATTAGCGACTAATCGTCGATTCACTTCGAGCGCTGTTCATCTCTGTCCATCTGCTTAGCTCACATCATTCAAGACGTTTCAGAATAGCTGTGCTCATAAATAGAGTGCAAAAGACCACTGCACTTTGCAGATTTAAGATACCGACAGGCACAGCTTCCAAGCTTTCGAATGGATATGCACAGACGGAAACTTTCAACTCGATACAAAATTTGGGCTATTTAGCGACTAATCGTCGATTCACTTCGAGCGCTGTTCATCTCTGTCCATCTGCGTAGCTCACATCATTCTAGACGTTCAGAATGGCTGTGCTCATAAGTAGAGTGCAAAAAGCCACTCCACTTTGCAGATTTAAGATGCTGAAAGGCACATCTTCGCAACTTTCGATTGGATAAGGAGAGACCTGAAAGTTTCAACTCGATAGAGAATTTTGTGCTATTTAGCGACGAATCGTCGATTCACTTCGACGCTGATCATCTCCGTCCATCTGGGTAGCTCACATCATTCCAGACATTTAGAATGGCTGTGCTCATAAATAGAGAGAAAAGAACCACTCCACTTTGCAGATTTAAGATTCTCACAGGAACACCTTCGAAGCTTTGGATTAAATAAGCACAGACCGAAAGTTTCAACTCGATAGCGAAATTTATGCTATTTAGAGACAAATCGTCGATTCACTTCAACCGCTGTTCATCTCTGTCCATCTGGGTAGCTCACAACATCATTCAAGACGTTCAGAATGGCTGTGCTCATAAATAGAGGGCAAAGATCCACTCCACTTTGCAGATTTAAGATACTGACAGGCACATCTTCGAAGCTTTCGATGGGTTATGCTTAGACCGGAAGTTTCAACTCGATAGCGAAATTTATGCTATTTAGAGGCAAATCGTCGATTCACTTGAACCGCTGTTTCATCTCTGTCCATCTGGGTAGCTCACACATTCAAGACGTTCAGAAAGGCTTTGCTCATAAATAGAGAGCAAAGAACCACTCCACTTTGCAGATTTAAGATACTGACAGGCACATCATCGAAGCTTTCGATGGGTTATGCTTAGACCGGAAGTTTCAACTCGATATTCGACCGCTGTTCATCTCTGTCCATCTGGGTAGTTCACAACATCATTCAAGGCGTTCAGAATAGCTGTACTCATAAATAGAGGTCAAAGACCACTGCACTTTGCAGATTTAAGATTCTCACAGGAAAACCTTCGAAGCTTTGGATTAGATAAGCACAGACCGAAAGTTTCAACTCGATAGCGAAATTTATGCTATTTAGAGACAAATCGTCGATTCACTTCGACCGCTGTTCATCTCTGTCCATCTGGGTAGCTCATAACATCATTCAAGACGTTCAGAATGGCTGTGCTCATAAATAGAGGGCGAAGAACCACTCCACTTTGCAGATTTAAGATACTGACAGGCACATCTTCGAAGCTTTAGATGGGTTATGCTTAGACCGGAAGTTTCAACTCGATATTAGGCCGCTGTTCATCTCTGTCTATCTGCGTAGTTCACATCATTCAAGACGTTCAGAATGGCTGTGCTCCTAAATAGAGAAAAAAGAACCACTCCACTTTGCAGATTTAAGATTCTCACAGGAATACCTTCAAATCTTTGGATTAGATAAGCACAGACCGAAAGTTTCAACTCGATAGCGAAATTTATGCTATTTAGAGACAAATCGTCGATTCACTTCAACCGCTGTTCTTCTCTGTCCATCTGGGTAGCTCACAACATCATTCAAGACGTTCAGAATGTTGTGCTCATAAATAGAGGGCAAAGAACCACTCCACTTTGCAGATTGTAGATGCTGAAAGGCACATCGTCGAAGCTTTCGATTGGATAGGTTAGACCGAAGTTCAACTCGATAGAGAATTTTGGTGCTATTTAGCGACTAATCGTCGATTCACTTCGACGCTGTCTCTCCGTCCATCTGGTAGCTCACATCATTCCAGACATTTAGAATGGCTGTGCTCATAAATAGAGAGAAAAGAACACTCCACTTTGGCAGAATTTAAGATTACGTGACAGGAACATCTTCGAAGCTTTCGGAATGGGTTAAATAGCTAGACCGAAAGTTTCAACTCGATAGCGAAATTTAGGCTATTTAGAGGACAAATCGTCGATTCACTTGAACCGTGGGTTCATCTCTGTCATCTGGGTAGCTTCACAACATTCATATCAGACGTTCAGTAAATGGCTTGTGCTCATAAATAGAGGGCAAAGAATCCACTCCACCTTTGCAGATTTAAGATACTGACAGGCACCATCATCGAAGCTTTCTATGGGTTATGCTTAGACCGGAAGTTTCAACTCGATAGCGAAATTTATGCTATTTAGAGGCAAATCGTCGATTCACTTGAACCGCTGTTCATCTCTGTCCATCTGGGTAGCTAACATCATTCAAGACGTTCAGAAGGCTTTGCTCATAAATAGAGAGCAAAGAACCACTCCACTTTGCAGATTTAAGATACTGACAGGCACATCATCGAAGCTTTCGATGGGTTATGCTTAGACCGGAAGTTTCAACACGATATTCGACCGCTGTTCATCTCTGTCCATCTGGGTAGTTCACAACATCATTCACGGCGTTCAGAATAGCTGTACTCATAAATAGAGGTCAAAAGACCACTGCACTTTGCAGATTTAAGATTCTCACAGGAAACCTTCGAAGCTTTGGATTAGATAAGCACAGACCGAAAGTTTCAACTCGATAGCGAAAATTTATGCTATTTAGAGACAAATCGTCGATTCACTTCAACCGCTGTTCATCTCTGTCCATCTGGGTAGCTCACATCATTCAAGATGTTCAGAATGGCTGTGCTCATAAATAGAGAAAAAAGAACAACTCCACTTTGCAGATTTAAGATACTGACAGGCACATCTTCGAAGCTTTCGCTGGGTTGCGCTTAGACCGGAAGTTTCAACTCGATATTCGACCGCTGTTCATCTCTGTCCATCTGGGTAGCTCACAACATCACTCAAGGCGTTCAGAATAACTGTGCTCATAAATAGAGTGCAAAGACCACTCCACTTTGCAGATTTAAGATACTGACAGGCACATCTTCGAAGCTTTCGAATGGATAAGCACAGACGGAAACTTTCAACACGATACAAAAATTTGGGCTATTTAGCGACTAATCGTCGATTCACTTCAACCGCTATTCATCTCTGTCCATCTGGGTAGCTCACAACATCATTCAAGACGTTTAGAATGGCTGTGCTCATAAATAGAGAGCAAAGAACCACTCCACTTAGCAGATTTAAGATACTGACAGGCACATCTTCGAAGCTTTCGATGGGTTATGCTTAGAACGGAAGTTTCAACTCGATACAAAAATTTGGGCTATTTAGCGACTAATCGTCGATTCACTTCGAGAGCTGTTCATCTCTGTCCATCTGCGTAGCTCACATCATTCAAGACGTTCAGAATGGCTGTGCTCATAAATAGAGAGAAAAGAACCACTCCACTTTGCAGATTTAAGATACTGACAGGCACATCTTCGAAGCTTTCGATGGGTTATGCTTAGACCGGAAGTTTCAACTCGATAGCGAAATTTATGCTATTTAGAGGCAAATCGTCGATTCACTTGAACCGCTGTTCATCTCTGTCCATCTGGGTAGCTCACATCATTCAAGACGTTCAGAAAGGCTTTGCTCATAAATAGAGAGCAAAGAACCACTCCACTCTGCAGATTTAAGATACTGACAGGCACATCATCGAAGCTTTCGATGGGTTATGCTTAGACCGGAAGTTTCAACTCGATATTCGACCGCTGTTCATCTCTGTCCATCTGGGTATTTCACAACATCATTCACGGCGTTCAGAATAGCTGTACTCATAAATAGAGGTCAAAAGACCACTGCACTTTGCAGATTTAAGATACTGACAGGCACACCTCCCAAGCTTTCGAATGGATAAGCACAGACGGAAACTTTCAACACGATACAAAAATTTGGGCTATTTAGCGACTAATCGTCGATTCACTTCAACCGCTATTCATCTCTGTCCATCTGGGTAGCTCACAACATCATTCAAGACGTTTAGAATGGCTGTGCTCATAAATAGAGAGCAAAGAACCACTCCACTTTGCAGATTTAAGATACTGACAGGCACATCTTCGAAGCTTTCGATGGGTTATGCTTAGACCGGAAGTTTCAACTCGATACAAAAATTTGGGCTATTTAGCGACTAATCGTCGATTCACTTCGAGAGCTGTTCATCTCTGTCCATCTGCGTAGCTCACATCATTCAAGACGTTCAGAATGGCTGTGCTCATAAATAGAGAGAAAAGAACCACTCCACTTTGCAGATTTAAGATACTGACAGGCACATCTTCGAAGCTTTCGATGGGTTATGCTTAGACCGGAAGTTTCAACTCGATAGCGAAATTTATGCTATTTAGAGGCAAATCGTCGATTCACTTGAACCGCTGTTCATCTCTGTCCATCTGGGTAGCTCACATCATTCAAGACGTTCAGAAAGGCTTTGCTCATAAATAGAGAGCAAAGAACCACTCCACTTTGCAGATTTAAGATACTGACAGGCACATCATCGAAGCTTTCGATGGGTTATGCTTAGACCGGAAGTTTCAACTCGATATTCGACCGCTGTTCATCTCTGTCCATCTGGGTAGTTCACAACATCATTCACGGCGTTCAGAATAGCTGTACTCATAAATAGAGGTCAAAAGACCACTGCACTTTGCAGATTTAAGATTCTCACAGGAAAACCTTCGAAGCTTTGGATTAGATAAGCACAGACCGAAAGTTTCAACTCGATAGCGAAATTTATGCTATTTAGAGACAAATCGTCGATTCACTTCAACCGCTGTTCATCTCTGTCCATCTGGGTAGCTCACATCATTCAAGATGTTCAGAATGGCTGTGCTCATAAATAGAGAAAAAAGAACCACTCCACTTTGCAGATTTAAGATACTGACAGGCACATCTTCGAAGCTTTCGCTGGGTTGCGCTTAGACCGGAAGTTTCAACTCGATATTCGACCGCTGTTCATCTCTGTCCATCTGGGTAGCTCACAACATCACTCAAGGCGTTCAGAATAACTGTGCTCATAAATAGAGTGCAAAAGACCACTGCACTTTGCAGATTTAAGATACTGACTGGCACACCTTCCAAGCTTTCGAATGGATAAGCACAGACGGAAACTTTCAACTCGATAGCGAAATTTATGCTATTTAGAGGCAAATCGTCGATTCACTTGAACCGCTGTTCATCTCTGTCCATCTGGGTAGCTCACATCATTCAAGACGTTCAGAAAGGCTTTGCTCATAAATAGAGAGCAAAGAACCACTCCACTTTGCAGATTTAAGATACTGACAGGCACATCATCGAAGCTTTCGATGGGTTATGCTTAGACCGGAAGTTTCAACTCGATAGCGAAATTTATGCTATTTAGCGACGAATCGTCGATTCACTTCGAACGCTGATCATCTCTGTCCATCTGGGTAGCTCACATCATTCAAGACGTTCAGAAAGGCTTTGCTCATAAATAGAGAGCAAAGAACCACTCCACTTTGCAGATTTAAGATTCTCACAGGAACACCTTCGAAGCTTTGGATTAAATAAGCACAGACCGAAAGTTTCAACTCGATAGCGAAATTTATGCTATTTAGAGACAAATCGTCGATTCACTTCAACCGCTGTTCATCTCCGTCCATCTGGGTAGCTCACAACATCATTCAAGACGTTCAGAATGGCTGTGCTCATAAATAGAGGGCAAAGATCCACTCCACTTTGCAGATTTAAGATACTGACAGGCACATCTTCGAAGCTTTCGATGGGTTATGCTTAGACCGGAAGTTTCAACTCGATAGCGAAATTTATGCTATTTAGAGGCAAATCGTCGATTCACTTGAACCGCTGTTCATCTCTGTCCATCTGGGTAGCTCACATCATTCAAGACGTTCAGAAAGGCTTTGCTCATAAATAGAGAGCAAAGAACCACTCCACTTTGCAGATTTAAGATACTGACAGGCACATCATCGAAGCTTTCGATGGGTTATGCTTAGACCGGAAGTTTCAACTCGATATTCGACCGCTGTTCATCTCTGTCCATCTGGGTAGTTCACAACATCATTCACGGCGTTCAGAATAGCTGTACTCATAAATAGAGGTCAAAAGACCACTGCACTTTGCAGATTTAAGATTCTCACAGGAAAACCTTCGAAGCTTTGGATTAGATAAGCACAGACCGAAAGTTTCAACTCGATAGCGAAATTTATGCTATTTAGAGACAAATCGTCGATTCACTTCAACCGCTGTTCATCTCTGTCCATCTGGGTAGCTCACATCATTCAAGATGTTCAGAATGGCTGTGCTCATAAATAGAGAAAAAAGAACCACTCCACTTTGCAGATTTAAGATACTGACAGGCACATCTTCGAAGCTTTCGCTGGGTTGCGCTTAGACCGGAAGTTTCAACTCGATATTCGACCGCTGTTCATCTCTGTCCATCTGGGTAGCTCACAACATCACTCAAGGCGTTCAGAATAACTGTGCTCATAAATAGAGTGCAAAAGACCACTGCACTTTGCAGATTTAAGATACTGACAGGCACATCATCGAAGCTTTCGATGGGTTATGCTTAGACCGGAAGTTTCAACTCGATATTCGACCGCTGTTCATCTCTGTCCATCTGGGTAGTTCACAACATCATTCACGGCGTTCAGAATAGCTGTACTCATAAATAGAGGTCAAAAGACCACTGCACTTTGCAGATTTAAGATTCTCACAGGAAAACCTTCGAAGCTTTGGATTAGATAAGCACAGACCGAAAGTTTCAACTCGATAGCGAAATTTATGCTATTTAGAGACAAATCGTCGATTCACTTCAACCGCTGTTCATCTCTGTCCATCTGGGTAGCTCACATCATTCAAGATGTTCAGAATGGCTGTGCTCATAAATAGAGAAAAAAGAACCACTCCACTTTGCAGATTTAAGATACTGACAGGCACATCTTCGAAGCTTTCGCTGGGTTGCGCTTAGACCGGAAGTTTCAACTCGATAGCGAAATTTATGCTATTTAGAGGCAAATCGTCGATTCACTTGAACCGCTGTTCATCTCTGTCCATCTGGGTAGCTCACATCATTCAAGACGTTCAGAAAGGCTTTGCTCATAAATAGAGAGCAAAGAACCACTCCACTTTGCAGATTTAAGATTCTCACAGGAACACCTTCGAAGCTTTGGATTAAATAAGCACAGACCGAAAGTTTCAACTCGATAGCGAAATTTATGCTATTTAGAGACAAATCGTCGATTCACTTCAACCGCTGTTCATCTCCGTCCATCTGGGTAGCTCACAACATCATTCAAGACGTTCAGAATGGCTGTGCTCATAAATAGAGGGCAAAGATCCACTCCACTTTGCAGATTTAAGATACTGACAGGCACATCTTCGAAGCTTTCGATGGGTTATGCTTAGACCGGAAGTTTCAACTCGATAGCGAAATTTATGCTATTTAGAGGCAAATCGTCGATTCACTTGAACCGCTGTTCATCTCTGTCCATCTGGGTAGCTCACATCATTCAAGACGTTCAGAAGGCTTTGCTCATAAATAGAGAGCAAAGAACCACTCCACTTTGCAGATTTAAGATACTGACAGGCACATCATCGAAGCTTTCGATGGGTTATGCTTAGACCGGAAGTTTCAACACGATATTCGACCGCTGTTCATCTCTGTCCATCTGGGTAGTTCACAACATCATTCACGGCGTTCAGAATAGCTGTACTCATAAATAGAGGTCAAAAGACCACTGCACTTTGCAGATTTAAGATTCTCACAGGAAAACCTTCGAAGCTTTGGATTAGATAAGCACAGACCGAAAGTTTCAACTCGATAGCGAAATTTATGCTATTTAGAGACAAATCGTCGATTCACTTCAACCGCTGTTCATCTCTGTCCATCTGGGTAGCTCACATCATTCAAGATGTTCAGAATGGCTGTGCTCATAAATAGAGAAAAAAGAACCACTCCACTTTGCAGATTTAAGATACTGACAGGCACATCTTCGAAGCTTTCGCTGGGTTGCGCTTAGACCGGAAGTTTCAACTCGATATTCGACCGCTGTTCATCTCTGTCCATCTGGGTAGCTCACAACATCACTCAAGGCGTTCAGAATAACTGTGCTCATAAATAGAGTGCAAAAGACCACTGCACTTTGCAGATTTAAGATACTGACAGGCACACCTTCCAAGCTTTCGAATGGATAAGCACAGACGGAAACTTTCAACTCGATACAAAAATTTGGGCTATTTAGCGACTAATCGTCGATTCACTTCAACCGCTATTCATCTCTGTCCATCTGGGAAGCTCATAACATCATTCAAGACGTTTAGAATGGCTGTGCTCATAAATAGAGAGCAAAGAACCACTCCACTTTGCAGATTTAAGATACTGACAGGCACATCTTCGAAGCTTTCGATGGGTTATGCTTAGACCGGAAGTTTCAACTCGATATTCGACCGCTGTTCATCTCTGTCCATCTGGGTAGCTCACAACATCATTCAAGGCGTTCAGAATAGCTGTGCTCATAAATAGAGTGCAAAAGACCACTCCACTTTGCAGATTTAAGATACTGACAGGCACATCTTCGAAGCTTTCGATGGGTTATGCTTAGACCGGAAGTTTCAACTCGATAGCGAAATTTATGCTATTTAGAGGCAAATCGTCGATTCACTTGAACCGCGGTTCATCTCTGTCCATCTGGGTAGCTCACATCATTCAAGACGTTCAGAAAGGCTTTGCTCATAAATAGAGAGCAAAGAACCACTCCACTTTGCAGATTTAAGATACTGACAGGCACATCTTCGAAGCGTTCGATGGGTTATGCTTAGACCGGAAGTTTCAACTCGATATTCGACCGCTGTTCATCTCTGTCCATCTGGGTAGCTCACATCATTCAAGACGTTCAGAATGGCTGTGCTCATAAATAGAGAGAAAAGAACCACTCCACTTTGCAGATTTAAGATTCTCACAGGAAAACCTTCGAAGCTTTGGATTAGATAAGCACAGACCGAAAGTTTCAACTCGATAGCGAAATTAATGCTATTTAGAGACAAGTCGTCGATTCACTTCAACCGCTGTTCATCTCTGTCCATCTGGGTAGCTCACATCATTCAAGATGTTCAGAATGGCTGTGCTCATAAATAGAGAAAAAAGAACCACTCCACTTTGCAGATTTAAGATACTGACAGGCACATCTTCGAAGCTTTCGCTGGGTTACGCTTAGACCGGAAGTTTCAACTCGATATTCGACCGCTGTTCATCTCTGTCCATCTGGGTAGCTCACAACATCATTCAAGGCGTTCAGAATAGCTGTGGTCATAAATAGAGTGCAAAAGACCAATGCACTTTGCAAATTTAAGATTCTAACAGGAACACCTTCGAAGCTTTCGATGGGTTATGCTTTGACCGGAAGTTTCAACTCGATATTCGGCCGGTTTTCATCTCTGTCCATCTGCGTAGCTCACATCATTCCAGACATTTAGAATGGCTGTGCTCAGAAATATTGAGAAAAGAACCACTTAACTTTGCAGATTTAAGATTCTCACAGGAACACCTTCGAAGCTTTGGATTAGATAAGCACAGACCCAAAGTTTCAAGTCGATAGCGAAATTTATGCTATTTAGAGACAAATCGTCGATTCACTTCAACCGCTGTACATCTCCGTCCATCTGGGTAGCTCACATCATTCAAGACGTTCAGAATGGCTGTGCTCATAAATAGAGAGAAAAGAACCACTCCACTTTGCAGATTTAAGATTCTCACAGGAAAACCTTCGAAGCTTTGGATTAGATAAGCACAGACCGAAAGTTTCAACTCGATAGCGAAATTAATGCTATTTAGAGACAAGTCGTCGATTCACTTCAACCGCTGTTCATCTCTGTCCATCTGGGTAGCTCACATCATTCAAGATGTTCAGAATGGCTGTGCTCATAAATAGAGAAAAAAGAACCACTCCACTTTGCAGATTTAAGATACTGACAGGCACATCTTCGAAGCTTTCGCTGGGTTACGCTTAGACCGGAAGTTTCAACTCGATATTCGACCGCTGTTCATCTCTGTCCATCTGGGTAGCTCACAACATCATTCAAGGCGTTCAGAATAGCTGTGGTCATAAATAGAGTGCAAAAGACCAATGCACTTTGCAAATTTAAGATTCTAACAGGAACACCTTCGAAGCTTTCGATGGGTTATGCTTTGACCGGAAGTTTCAACTCGATATTCGGCCGGTTTTCATCTCTGTCCATCTGCGTAGCTCACATCATTCCAGACATTTAGAATGGCTGTGCTCAGAAATATTGAGAAAAGAACCACTTAACTTTGCAGATTTAAGATTCTCACAGGAACACCTTCGAAGCTTTGGATTAGATAAGCACAGACCCAAAGTTTCAAGTCGATAGCGAAATTTATGCTATTTAGAGACAAATCGTCGATTCACTTCAACCGCTGTTCATCTCCGTCCATCTGGGTAGCTCACAACATCATTCAAGACGTTCAGAATGGCTGTGCTCATAAATAGAGGGCAAAGAACCACTCCACTTTGCAGATTTAAGATACTGACAGGCACATCTTCGAAGCTTTCGATGGGTTATGCTTAGACCGGAAGTTTCAACTCGATAGCGAAATTTATGCTATTTAGAGGCAAATCGTCGATTCACTTGAACCGCGGTTCATCTCTGTCCATCTGGGTAGCTCACATCATTCAAGACGTTCAGAAAGGCTTTGCTCATAAATAGAGAGCAAAGAACCACTCCACTTTGCAGATTTAAGATACTGACAGGCACATCTTCGAAGCTTTCGATGGGTTATGCTTAGACCGGAAGTTTCAACTCGATATTCGACCGCTGTTCATCTCTGTCCATCTGGGTAGCTCACAACATCATTCAAGGCGTTCAGAATAACTGTGCTCATAAATAGAGTGCAGAAGGCCACTGCACTTTGCAGATTTAAGATACTGACGGGCACACCTTCCAAGCTTTCGAATGGATAAGCACAGACGGAAACTTTCAACTCGATACAAAAATTTGGGCTATTTAGCGACTAATCGTCGATTCACTTCAACCGCTATTCATCTCTGTCCATCTGGGTAGCTCATAACATCATTCAAGACGTTTAGAATGGCTGTGCTCATAAATAGAGAGCAAAGAACCACTCCACTTTGCAGATTTAAGATACTGACAGGCACATCTTCGAAGCTTTCGATGGGTTATGCTTAGACCGGAAGTTTCAACTCGATATTCGACCGCTGTTCATCTCTGTCCATCTGGGTAGCTCACAACATCATTCAAGGCGTTCAGAATAGCTGTACTCATAAATAGAGGTCAAAAGACCACTCCACTTTGCAAATTTAAGATTCTCACAGGAACACCTTCGAAGCTTTCGATGGGTTATGCTTTGACCGGAAGTTTCAACTCGATATTCGACCGCTTTTCATCTCTGTCCATCTGCGTAGCTCACATCATTCAAGACGTTCAGAATGGCTGTGCTCATAAATAGAGAGCAAGGAACCACTCAACTTTGCAGATTTAAGATACTGACAGGCACATCATCGAAGCCTTCGATGGGTTATGCTTAGATCGAAAGTTTCAACTCGATAGCGAAATTTATGATATTTATAGACAAATCGTCGATTCACTTCAACCGCTGTTCATCTATGTCCATCTGGGAAGCTCACAACATCAATTAAGCCGTTCAGAATGGCTGTGCTCATAAATTGAGAGCAAAGAACCACTCCACTTTGCAGATTTAAGATACTGACAGGCACATCTTCGAAGCTTTCGATGGGTTATGCTTAGACCGGAAGTTTCAACTCGATATTCGACCGCTGTTCATCTCTGTCCATCTGGGTAGCTCACAACATTATTCAAGACGTTCAGAATGGCTGTGCTCATAAATAGAGAGCAAAGAACCACTCCACTTTGCAGATTTAAGATACTGACAGGCATACCTTCGAAGCTTTCGAATGGATAAGCACAAACCGAAAATTTCAACTCGATATAAAAATTTGGGCTATTTAGCGACTAATCGTCGATTCACTTCGACCGCTGTTCATCTCTGTCCATCTGGGTAGCTCACAACATCAATCAAGAAGTTCAGAAATGCTGTGCTCATAAATAGAGTGCACAAAACCACTCCATTTTGCAGATTTAAGATTCTCACAGGAACACCTTCGAAGCTGAATAGCAAAACTATTTTTACACATGTAACATACGCATTGTAGACTGTAGACTAATAGTTTCATTTTGGGCAGAATTCCGAAAAGATGACAATGAGTAATCAACAAGTACAAATCAAATATGGAGAACTGGTGATTCTCGGTTACAACGGACGCTTATCGGAAGGCGATCGCGGCAGAAAACGAAGCAAATTTATATGCAGACACCGAGTAGTAGCAAATGGTATCAAACCAATTCGAAGCAGCATCACGAAGATGACAGATGTTATAAATCAGGAAAACAAAACTCACAGTATAACTTACGCGCTGTCGAAATCAACAGCAATAGTTATGGAATATGACAAAGATGACAATTTAGACATGTTTCAAATTGGTAGATCGGCAGATGCATCCATTGACTTTGTAGTTTTAGATCCGTGCTTTGGACAGAGAAAGCCATCCGAATGCCAAAGTACCGTCAGTAGATTTGCATGCCGCATTCTTATAGATAGGCAGAATTCGAATACCGCGAGAATCTACGCTGCAGGATTCGACGATTCAAAAAATGTATTTCTAGGAGAAAAGACTGTAAAGTGGAAGAAGGATGACAATACCATGGATGGCTTTACTACCAATGGTGTACTTATAGCACAACCCGTTTGTAATGTATTTAAAATATTATATCGAATATTCGACACAACGCGTGATAATCGAGGCGTTCCCCCCGCCCTGCAAGCAATAAGGAGTAGGGCAAAAGCGGTTATCGAGGCAGTTCGCGGTCCTCGAATGCTCTCTCGTATCCCGACCATCGTCAGGCCAACACGACGAAATACTTCCGACGTCGGAGATGTGCCGACTCCATTGTTCAGGGGAAGACCTTGGCCGAGGCGTAAACCTGTACGCGACAACCTAAATTGTACGCGAGCTCCTGCTTCAATTGGTGTCTGAACCTGCTAAACTTCCGCCTATCAGTCCGGGTGGTCGAGCGAGAGCACAAAGAAAAAAAACAATAGGCGCTAGCGCGTAAAGTTGAGTATGATTGTGCAAAACTAACATTAATGCGATAAAGTATTATTAAATGTATAAATAATAGGTAATAGTGTCTAAACTCATAGAAGAAACAATAATGTATATCAAAAATAAAAAGTACATGTAACTTGTTGCGATCTCAAGTCGGTATTTATCCATTCACTTCGTTACTTATACTTAATATTCCTTCTTCAATCTTTTAAGTTGAGAGAAGAAATATTACACGTTGATGGAAAATATAGCTATTGGCGAGAAGTAAGCGTTGGTGGAGAAATTTACTCATTGCGAGAAAAAAGAAATTCGAATCAGATGGGGATATATATTTCCAATGAAAATAATATTTTAAAGGATGGAACACTTATCAATTTAAGTGGTGCGACTTTACTTTGGAGATCAGCAGAAGGATTGACCAAGTCTCCAGACAAGTATGACATTGAAGAACTCGTGGCAACGATAAATAGCAATGTTTCAAGTGATCAATCCGGTCTAAAGTACTTGATAATCCCAAGAAAGTTGACATCATCTACGACGAATCCCAGACCATACGCTTACATCGAGTGCGGGCATGTTCATTGCTTCAAACAAACTGATCTGGATCGATTGGAATATAATAAATGCCCAACATGTCAAGTTGATAGCTCGATTATAAAACTGTGCATGGGACTGGAACCTGCGTTTTACATGGATTATGGACCACCTACTTTTGCATTCAATCCTTGCGGTCACATGGCGACAGAGAAAACAATCAAACATTGGATCGATGTTGGAATTCCCCACGGTGTTACTGGATACATATCTATGTGTCCATTTTGTGCTGCGCACATCGACGGATCTCCAGGATATGTTAGGTTAATCTTTTAAAAATGCTTCTTCCTTTTTGTACGAATTCAGCAAGGTATAATGAACGTACTAAATGAAATCACTATTTTATTTTGTTGAAGATACTTACACACATTATAACTTTTGTACTAATCGCATTAATTACTACATACAACTTTGTGATTTATCAGTTGCATTGTATGATATATTATATAGTAACGTGTAAAACTTAATTGCATCGTATCAGACATTTTGTACTTTCTTAAATAAAAACTTTAAATACCTAAACAAAAATACGTACATTTATTTTATTAGTAGCATGTAGTGTAGAAAGATACCGTTAAATGAAATTCAACGTAATATATAGTAGATACGTATCCCACCGAGTCCCTGTAGATTCTTAAAATCGTAAAGTTAATGTCATTTCCACCAGGCAAAAAAAAGTTAGTGGATACCCGATGAAAATGTTGTGCGGTCGCGCGGTAAAATTCATCCTGACTTTTTTGTATCTTCTCCCCAAGGGGTTCTCCCGCTTGTGTGTGTATATAGATGTGGGTGTGTGTGTGTGTGCGGTCACAATGATCGGGTAGTCGCGGCGGGGGCAATCCCCTTTTTCCCGCGTGTCAACGAGCCGGAAACTACTGTAATTCTCGAGCATGAGGGGATTGAAAACAAAAATAGTACCGCAGCGGCCACTGGTTCATTATTTTATTAAAGCCTCGGCGTGTGTGTACCTCCCCCGCTGACAATTTCAGGTGGTTTCAGTACGGCTACTGCGATTTCCATCGATTACATGCGCAGGATTGGTTCCTTCGTTTGTACAACCTTTTTTTTTACTCTATCTACTTTTATGCGGGTGAGAAATACTTGGGTATCGGGATTTTAATGAGCACCTTCGTTTTAGTTATCGGAAAATGCAAGGTAAAGAGAAGGGGGAGAACGAGGGCAGTCGCGAAATTTATGCAGTCGCGAATCTCTCATTCTTCCATACTTACATGTTTGCATGCATTCTTATACCTTTAATTACAATAATATCTAGATAGGGGGGTTAAGAAAGGTAATATAATATAGCTAAAACAAGAAAAAAACAATGTATATAATATAATATTATTTATATATGATTTGTATAGTCGTTAGGGTGGTTTTGGCAAAATGTATAAGGCAGGTGCATCTTGTTGCTTCTTAAATTTCTCCATTAACACATGATTATTGCTATTCTTATTTATTCTTTTGCTGCTTCTATGCATATGTCTAATATTGTTAATACTTAGGTGAGTTGGGTAGGTTTGTAATAAATACATACTGTTCTTATAAATCTCTATTTATTAGAGAGAAAAGAAGAGAAAAAGAAATATACACAAGTAATAATAATAAAAAAAAAATCGTGGTTTATGGGTGGGTGGTGATGGAGGGATTTTATCTTCGTCCACAGTTTCTCTGCATCTCCTGATACCAACCTTTGTATCGGGGGCAGTTCCTCACGGTATAACCCCTCAACCCGCAATTCCGGCAGAACAGAAGGTTAGGGGATGGGCATTGCTTCCAGCTATATCCCGTCCCGCTGCAGTTCCAGCACCCTGGTCTGCTTTCTGCTGGGGACGGGCGCGGCATCCGCACGGAATTGTGAGTCGCCGGGGTTACCCGGTCAGTCCCGCCCGATGCTTGGGAAGGTGGACGAAGGGGGGTGAGGTTAAGGAGGGATGGTATGGTGGTTGGTGGGGGGATTGATAGGGACATAAGGGAGGGAGGTTTAGGGGTTATGGTAGGGAGGGGAGCTGTAACATTGAGGGACATGAGGGGTGGTGGGGTAGGAGAGGGTGAACTTTAGGACATCCCCATCTGTTTAGTATTAGTTCGTCTAACGCTTGTAGTACGCTCTTAGCATCTGCTCTTCTTAGTGCTTTCATCTCTATATAGCGTGTGAAAAGGTCTTCGAATACTATTATGTACTTAAAGCCTTGTTTTGATGGTGGCTTCGGACCCATGATGTCTGCTGCAACTACTGTCCATGGTCCGTTTATATTTCTGCCTTCCATCATTCCGGCAGGTGCTTGCTGGCAACTTTTGTGGGCTTGGCATTCTTGGCAGGTTTTTACGTATTTGCATGTATCTATGTATATTCCTGGCCAGTAATAGTAGGTTGCGAGCCTTGCATAAGTCCTGTCTATGCCAAGGTGTCCTGCTTGTGGTGTGTAATGCGCTTCATAGAGTGCTGTATGTCTATTGGTTTCAGGCAGTATGTTTCCAGGCATCTAAATCGGGGATAAAGAAAATATAAAAGGAGATTCTATTAGATTACAGCTTTAAAAATTAAAAAATTTATTTATAGTCGTTACGGCCTATGGATCAACTTTTTAAGAATAGTTTTTTTTAATAACAGTCTAAGTTACGCTTTGAATTTCGAGTAAAGAAAATTTAAAAGGAGATTCTAATAGATTACAGCTTTCAAAATTAAAAAATTTATATAGCCGTTACGGCCTATGGATCGACTTTTTAAGAATGATTTTTTTAATAACAGCCTAAGCTACGCTTTGAACTTCGAGTAAAGAAAATATAAACGGTATAACCTAAAAAATAGAATTCGATTATTGATACATTTCTCCAACAAAATTTTAATTATTTATATAATAAAAATTTAGTATTTATCAATCAAAATTTATGAAAAAAATCCAATATTCGTTGAAACTAAAAGTTAATATGAAAAAAAAAACGAAATATCAGGATTCGAACCTCGCAACGTACAAAAATTTTACTGCAAAGCAAACGTTTACCCACTCGACCAACACATCTGTTACCAGAAATTAATTTGAAATGACTTATGTTTATCGCCCCCCTTTTGTTGCATAAGGTTTGTAGTACAATCATTTTGTTTTTTTCACGTTTACTTATTGGAGGACATTTACTTATAATTACATCATTTAATTATATTTTTCCTGATTTCTTAATAATCGGCGTATTTATTAATTGCTCGTAATCGGTAACGATACGCATTGTAGATAGTACCGCTCGAGCCAGACGTGAACACCGTAGATTGAGACGCCGCCTGCCTCATGGGGTAGGAATTAAGCGTTGGTCGACAATACTTTTGGCTTCAAGAAATCAGCCGATCTGGCCCTCTATACATAAGGAATATTCTCTGCATGTACGACTACTCCCGAATGGCGCGAGATGTGCCCTCCCACGGCCAATCAGGAACTACTAGATTTGGTCCCCTGGGCTCTCATAAGAAGTACGCTTCTATATGCGTCTATCTTCATTGGCGCTGTTACGTGGGGTGGCATCGAATTCTCGCCAGGCACGACAACATTTTCCTTGCTCTTTTTCTCTTACGGTTACTGAAGAGTGCCGTAAGGAAAAATTATTGTAAAGATAAGAGAATCGATTACATATTATTGTCCGACATCAAACATTTTCCTAAACTTATAATTTATAATCTGTTTTTCTTTATAGGTGTCTGGTACCTTAACATTCCATACTCAGTGGCATCGAATTCTCCCGAGGCACAACATTTTCCTTGCTCTTTTTCTCTTACGGTTACTGAAGAGTGCCGTAAGGAAAAATTATTGTAAAGGTAAGAGAATCGATTAGATATTATTGTCTGACATAAAACATCTACTTGACTACTTGGTGCAGTATAACCAGAAGAAGAAGATGAAGATTGAAAGTACGTCTTGAACCTTCTTGGACAACCGGTGAACATTGTTTATAAGTCTCGTCTATTTGCACTCTCGAGTAGAGATACAGCAAATAGAGATACAGATGTATCAAAGAAGTTGCTTTAATTACCAAGAAATGCAGTGGGTATATTGTACATCTATTTTGACATAAAGGAAATGATACTGTATCTTTTACACATGGAAAACTGGATTATATTAAATGTTACCTGTTCTTTTATATAAAAGGCTAGGTTTAAGTTTTATGTCAAGGTGATTACAATGGCAGATAAAATGGATGGTAAGTCAGTTTTTTACAATGATCTGGGTTAAAATTTTATCTATTTATTTATTTTATGAGGAATAATATAAAATAGCGAATGCAAATTTGTTAATTTTTTTTTTAAATATACAGTCCACTCTTTTGTCATATAGTATGTTTGTATTCTTTTAATTTTTTTAACAACCATTGTAAAGACATATTTCTATGATATATATATTTATTAGCTTGGTAAACAAAGCAGAGAGGCTCATTTCAAAGTTCGATGTCTCCGCGAGCAGACGACACAGCAGGCTAGGAGGTGCGATCGCTGGCTCGCTCGACCTGGGCTCGCACCTCCTAGCCTCTGCGAGTGAACTTTCATTTCGAATCTCGATATTATCATCCAATGTGATCATATACGCTGTGGCTGTCGGGATTTCGAGGACTGCGTGTGTTAATAGCGGTCCTATCTGACGTGGGGAGTCGCCTTGACGGCTGAAACCAATCTGCGGTTACGACCGGCAGATCGGTACCTGCCTCTTGAAGGCCTTTATATATTGCAGTTGTATGTGCACTATACGTACACTATACTGTTATATTACATTTACGTGCACTATACTGTTCAAAGAACAACTAAAGACAAATAGTACTCGTGCTAATTTATGTATTTTTTCTGCACGAAAACTGCATTCAGATATATTTTCTTTATATATTGTCAGCTCGCTCGAACTGCGCTCGCACCTCCTAGCCTCTGCGAGTGAACTTTCATTTCGAATCTCGATATTCCAATCCAATGTGATCATAGACGCTTTGAATTTCGAGTAAAGAAAATATAAAAGGAGATTCTAATAGATTACAGCTTTCGAAATTAAAAAATTTATATAGCCGTTACGGCCTATGGATCGACTTTTTAAGAATGATTTTTTTAATAACAGCCTAAGCTACGCTTTGAACTTCGAGTAAAGAAAATATAAACGGTATAATCTAAAAAATAGAATTCGATTAATAAAGTTAACATAAATAGATGATTCAAGAATTACCCTCATGATGGAAGAAAGAGATTGAAATATCTATGCAACACGCAGGCAGTCAAGTAGCCGTAAGAGAATAGAAAATGGAAATGCCAGCCTCACAAGAATACAAAAGCTATTTGCACATCAACATAGACGATGATGAAGCGTACAAACCCCTATAAAGGAAAACAGATTATAAATTATAAGTTTAGGAAAATGTTTGATGTCGGACAATAATATCCAATCGATTCTCTTATCTTTACAATAATTTTTCCTTACGGCACTCTTCAGTAACCGTAAGAGAAAAAGAGCAAGGAAAATGTTGTCGTGCCTGGCGAGAATTCGATGCCACTGATGACTGATTATGGAAGGCAGTGCTTCTATCTCGTACCGGGAGGTCGAGTCTACCCAATAGAGCCGTGCTCTGATTGGTTCGTGCGCTGGCGGGGTATACGATTTCGACTGACGAAGGAAGGATAATGAGAACCCGTATAATCGAGATTCGCATTTCCTCAACTTCCGAAAAATATTTAATTTTACTAAATTTTCAAATTAATTAAATAACCCACTATTTAATTAGTGAACAATAATAGCAAATAAATGCTTAAGCCTAAGCTCCCCCACGGGTTCTCATTACCCTTCCTTCGCCAGTCGAAATCGTGTACCCCGCCAGCGCACGAACCAATCAGAGCACGGCTCTTCTGGGCAGTATCGACCTCCCGGTACGAGATAGAAGCACTGTTGGAGAGCATGCCGGTAACGTACGTGATGTTTTGTGGGCAGTACATTAAACAACTGACAGACACCAACACTGGCATAAGCGTCCTTTCCAAATTCGCAGTGTAACGCACTGAAGTCCCTTTTTATGGCTACTAGGTGATTCAAGGGAGCATTATCGTTCAGTGAGTAGCTTTGATTACAAGTGATCTGCCATAGAACATTTCCCTAACCTTGTACTTTTTCAGTGTCTGCATTTGTTGGTCCTGGCAGAAGAAGAATCAGTTAATGGTTTGAATTGAGATTATCTACATTTTACTGTACCATCTACTTAGACTTTCGAGTTTAAGTAGAGGTACTAACGCTACATAATTCTTTGATAAAGCAAATAATAGAAATCATGAAGACGTCTAAGGAAAAATAAGGAGATTGAGTTATTGCAATAAGGTCGTTGTTTCAAGAAAATAATATCTATTAATTCGTAGCAATAAATAAATACTATGTTTGCAACCTAGTGAAGTCCCTTTTTATGGCTACTAGATGATTCAAGGAAGCATTATTGTTAAGTGAGTGGCATTGATTACAAATGATCTGCCATAGAACATTTCCCTAACCTTGTACTTTTTCAGTGTCTGCATTTGTTGGTACTGCCAGAAGATTAATCAGATTATTGGGTAAAGCAAATAATAGAAATTAAATTACTGTATAAAAAGCTATTAAGGCTACTTATAAATTATTTTTAGTTAAATCTCGTTATCATACCTTTGGACCATAGTTCTTAGATACATTATTGCACAATGTCAAGCAGAAAACCAACAATCATTGTTGAAAATAGTTTTTTTAATAACAGTCTAAGTTACGCTTTGAATTTCGAGTAAAGAAAATATAAAAGGAGATTCTAATAGATTACAGCTTTCGAAATTAAAAAATTTATATAGGCGTTATGGCCTATGGATCGACTTTTTAACAATCATTTTTTTAATAACTGTCGAAACTACGATTTCGAATTTTGAGTAAAAGAATATAAATGGTATAATCTAAAAAATAGAATTCGATTATTGATTTAAAAATTAAAAAATTCAAGTATATTACTGAAAGCAAATTCAAGGGCAGAATACAAATGATTTTCCCTAAAAACCACTTCTGTATAGCTCGGTAAACAAAGCAGAGAGGCTCATTTCAAAGTTCGATGTCTCCGCGAGCAGACGACACAGCAGGCTAGGAGGTGCGATCGCTGGCTCGCTCGACCTGGGCTCGCACCTCCTAGCCTCTGCGAGTGAACTTTCATTTCGAATCTCGATATTATCATCCAATGTGATCATATACGCTGTGGCTGTCGGGATTTCGAGGACTGCGTGTGTTAATAGCGGTCCTATCTGACGTGGGGAGTCGCCTTGACGGCTGAAACCAATCTGCGGTTACGTCCGGCAGATCGGTACCTGCCTCTTGACGGCCTTTATATATTGCAGTTGTATGTGCACTATACGTACACTATACTGTTATATTACATTTACGTGCACTATACTGTTCAAAGAACAACTAAAGACAAATAGTACTCGTGCTAATTTTTGTATTTTTTCTGCACGAAAACTGCATTCAGATATATTTTCTTTATATATTGTCAGCTCGCTCGACCTGCGCTCGCACCTCCTAGCCTCTGCGAGTGAACTTTCATTTCGAATCTCGATATTCCAATCCAATGTGATCATAGACGCTTTGAATTTCGAGTAAAGAAAATATAAAAGGAGATTCTAATAGATTACAGCTTTCGAAATTAAAAAATTTATATAGCCGTTACGGCCTATGGATCGACTTTTTAAGAATGATTTTTTTAATAACAGCCTAAGCTACGCTTTGAACTTCGAGTAAAGAAAATATAAACGGTATAATCTAAAAAATAGAATTCGATTAATAAAGTTAACATAAATAGATGATTCAAGAATTACCCTCATGATGGAAGAAAGAGATTGAAATATCTATGCAACACGCAGGCAGTCAAGTAGCCGTAAGAGAATAGAAAATGGAAATGCCAGCCTCACAAGAATACAAAAGCTATTTGCACATCAACATAGACGATGATGAAGCGTACAAACCCCTATAAAGGAAAACAGATTATAAATTATAAGTTTAGGAAAATGTTTGATGTCGGACAATAATATCCAATCGATTCTCTTATCTTTACAATAATTTTTCCTTACGGCACTCTTCAGTAACCGTAAGAGAAAAAGAGCAAGGAAAATGTTGTCGTGCCTGGCGAGAATTCGATGCCACTGATGACTGAGTATGGAAGGCAGTGCTTCTATCTCGTACCGGGAGGTCGAGTCTACCCAATAGAGCCGTGCTCTGATTGGTTCGTGCGCTGGCGGGGTATACGATTTCGACTGACGAAGGAAGGATAATGAGAACCCGTATAATCGAGATTCGCATTTCCTCAACTTCCGAAAAATATTTAATTTTACTAAATTTTCAAATTAATTAAATAACCCACTATTTAATTAGTGAACAATAATAGCAAATAAATGCTTAAGCCTAAGCTCCCCCACGGGTTCTCATTACCCTTCCTTCGCCAGTCGAAATCGTGTACCCCGCCAGCGCACGAACCAATCAGAGCACGGCTCTTCTGGGCAGTATCGACCTCCCGGTACGAGATAGAAGCACTGTTGGAGAGCATGCCGGTAACGTACGTGATGTTTTGTGGGCAGTACATTAAACAACTGACAGACACCAACACTGGCATAAGCGTCCTTTCCAAATTCGCAGTGTAACGCACTGAAGTCCCTTTTTATGGCTACTAGGTGATTCAAGGGAGCATTATCGTTCAGTGAGTAGCTTTGATTACAAGTGATCTGCCATAGAACATTTCCCTAACCTTGTACTTTTTCAGTGTCTGCATTTGTTGGTCCTGGCAGAAGAAGAATCAGTTAATGGTTTGAATTGAGATTATCTACATTTTACTGTACCATCTACTTAGACTTTCGAGTTTAAGTAGAGGTACTAACGCTACATAATTCTTTGATAAAGCAAATAATAGAAATCATGAAGACGTCTAAGGAAAAATAAGGAGATTGAGTTATTGCAATAAGGTCGTTGTTTCAAGAAAATAATATCTATTAATTCGTAGCAATAAATAAATACTATGTTTGCAACCTAGTGAAGTCCCTTTTTATGGCTACTAGATGATTCAAGGAAGCATTATTGTTAAGTGAGTGGCATTGATTACAAATGATCTGCCATAGAACATTTCCCTAACCTTGTACTTTTTCAGTGTCTGCATTTGTTGGTACTGCCAGAAGATTAATCAGATTATTGGGTAAAGCAAATAATAGAAATTAAATTACTGTATAAAAAGCTATTAAGGCTACTTATAAATTATTTTTAGTTAAATCTCGTTATCATACCTTTGGACCATAGTTCTTAGATACATTATTGCACAATGTCAAGCAGAAAACCAACAATCATTGTTGAAAATAGTTTTTTTAATAACAGTCTAAGTTACGCTTTGAATTTCGAGTAAAGAAAATATAAAAGGAGATTCTAATAGATTACAGCTTTCGAAATTAAAAAATTTATATAGGCGTTATGGCCTATGGATCGACTTTTTAACAATCATTTTTTAATAACTGTCGAAACTACGATTTCGAATTTTGAGTAAAAGAATATAAATGGTATAATCTAAAAAATAGAATTCGATTATTGATTTAAAAATTAAAAAATTCAAGTATATTACTGAAAGCAAATTCAAGGGCAGAATACAAATGATTTTCCCTAAAAACCACTTCTGTATAGCTCGGTAAACAAAGCAGAGAGGCTCATTTCAAAGTTCGATGTCTCCGCGAGCAGACGACACAGCAGGCTAGGAGGTGCGATCGCTGGCTCGCTCGACCTGGGCTCGCACCTCCTAGCCTCTGCGAGTGAACTTTCATTTCGAATCTCGATATTATCATCCAATGTGATCATATACGCTGTGGCTGTCGGGATTTCGAGGACTGCGTGTGTTAATAGCGGTCCTATCTGACGTGGGGAGTCGCCTTGACGGCTGAAACCAATCTGCGGTTACGTCCGGCAGATCGGTACCTGCCTCTTGACGGCCTTTATATATTGCAGTTGTATGTGCACTATACGTACACTATACTGTTATATTACATTTACGTGCACTATACTGTTCAAAGAACAACTAAAGACAAATAGTACTCGTGCTAATTTTCGTATTTTTTCTGCACGAAAACTGCATTCAGATATATTTTCTTTATATATTGTCAGCTCGCTCGACTTGCGCTCGCACCTCCTAGCCTCTGCGAGTGAACTTTCATTTCGAATCTCGATATTCCAATCCAATGTGATCATAGACGCTTTGAATTTCGAGTAAAGAAAATATAAAAGGAGATTCTAATAGATTACAGCTTTCGAAATTAAAAAATTTATATAGCCGTTACGGCCTATGGATCGACTTTTTAAGAATGATTTTTTTAATAACAGCCTAAGCTACGCTTTGAACTTCGAGTAAAGAAAATATAAACGGTATAATCTAAAAAATAGAATTCGATTAATAAAGTTAACATAAATAGATGATTCAAGAATTACCCTCATGATGGAAGAAAGAGATTGAAATATCTATGCAACACGCAGGCAGTCAAGTAGCCGTAAGAGAATAGAAAATGGAAATGCCAGCCTCACAAGAATACAAAAGCTATTTGCACATCAACATAGACGATGATGAAGCGTACAAACCCCTATAAAGGAAAACAGATTATAAATTATAAGTTTAGGAAAATGTTTGATGTCGGACAATAATATCCAATCGATTCTCTTATCTTTACAATAATTTTTCCTTACGGCACTCTTCAGTAACCGTAAGAGAAAAAGAGCAAGGAAAATGTTGTCGTGCCTGGCGAGAATTCGATGCCACTGATGACTGAGTATGGAAGGCAGTGCTTCTATCTCGTACCGGGAGGTCGAGTCTACCCAATAGAGCCGTGCTCTGATTGGTTCGTGCGCTGGCGGGGTATACGATTTCGACTGACGAAGGAAGGATAATGAGAACCCGTATAATCGAGATTCGCATTTCCTCAACTTCCGAAAAATATTTAATTTTACTAAATTTTCAAATTAATTAAATAACCCACTATTTAATTAGTGAACAATAATAGCAAATAAATGCTTAAGCCTAAGCTCCCCCACGGGTTCTCATTACCCTTCCTTCGCCAGTCGAAATCGTGTACCCCGCCAGCGCACGAACCAATCAGAGCACGGCTCTTCTGGGCAGTATCGACCTCCCGGTACGAGATAGAAGCACTGTTGGAGAGCATGCCGGCAGTGCTTCTATCTCGTACCGGGAGGTCGATTCTGCGCAGTAGAGCCGTGCTCTGATTGGTTCGTGCGCTGGCGGGGTATACGATTTCGACTGGCGAAGGAAGGATAATGAGAACCCGTATAATCGAGATTCGCATTTCCTCAACTTCCGAAAAATATTTAATTTTACTAAATTTTCAAATTAATTAAATAACCCACTATTTAATTAGTGAACAATAATAGCAAATAAATGCTTAAGCCTAAGCATCTCCCCGAGTCAAGTAGTGGAAAAAAAAGAAAGATTAAAACAATTTTCTTTTTTGTAACGTTTCGGTGGTCAATGCCACCCTCTTCAGACTGCACAGAGATTTATTAATTAATTTTTATCACATCTACAGATATAAATATTAATTTACAAAATATAATATACAAAATATTAGGTTGCTCTTTACTTGCAGTTTAAGTTGCTTCAGCCATTTTCGAGCTCCTGTGTTTACTTCAATAGCACTATTACTCCTCCTTAAATAATTAATTTACTTAGTAAGTAAATATATGAGTAAAATATATGATATAAATTACAGTAATTTGTATAAACTACATACATTTCTTTAAAATAAAAAATTGAATTATATTTTTATTTTTAATTTCATTGTACAATATTAAATACATTTCATGTTGAAATACGATGTACACAAAGTCACTTTTACTGAGCGACCTGGGTAGTAACAGTCAGCGGGTCGGCAAGATTTCCTACAGTTTTAGGTACACAAATTTATAATTCAATTATTGATCCCTCTTCATTAGTAAACTTTATAAGTTCGCTAAATAATTGGTTTTTCTGTAACGTCCTGATATTCCCTATCAGCACCAACTTACGCTTTGCCCGTGTCAAAGCAACGTTGACTCTACGTAGATCCTTCAGGAATCCTGCAACAGAAGAAAAAAATAAAAAGTAAGCATATGAAGACATTCAAAATATTGTTACCTCTAATGAAAATATTAAATTTAATGTTTAAATATTAAATAATGCAATGCCAGAATTGAACTTGTTTGCATGATTTATTTTTATTATTTTATTATTGTAAAAAACGAACGAACTCTGGTTTCACAACTTGAAAATAAAAAAAGATGTAATTGTTACTATAAATAGCTATCAAGCCGATCTGTAGCTTCGTTTGCATGCATCACTATTATTAATAATCCACAATGCAGTTGCAATAAAGATACTTACGATTTAAATTATGACAAAAACCAAAGAGCAAATCTAAGTATATATATATATATATATATATATATATATATATATATATATATATATATCTCTATAATATATAAATATTTCGCCGCCGCCGCCGCCGCCGTGTCTAAGAATTCAGAATTCAACATATATATATATGTTTTATATATATATATATGTCATATATATATGTCATATATATGTTATATATATGTCATATATATGTCATATATATATGTTATATATATGTTATATATATATGTCATATATATATGTTATATATATATGTCATGTATATGATATATATATATGTCATATATATATAAGTGTGTGTGTGCATGTGTGTGTATGTGCGTGTGTGTGCGTGTGTGTGTGTGTGTGTGTGTGTGTGTGTGTGTGTGTGTGTGTGTGCGTGTGTGTGTGTGTGTGAACATACACTTTTCCAAATATCCATATGTGATATATACAATGGGTTAAAAATTAAATACATTAATTATTACATTTTTAAGATAATTCTATTATAAACAGTAATGGCAAAAGAAAATTCAAATTTTAACAGTGGCAATATAAAATACGAATTACATTTCAAAAGTTTTTCGAAAATTATTATTTTAGTAGTTTTTAATTTAAATATTATTGAAATCAAATTTAAAAATTGTTTGGAGATTACGTATATTTATATAAAACAATATTTTAAATAAACAAGTATGTATTATTAGATACAAAAGGTTATTTAAGAAATGCCTTTGTTTATAATAATTAAAATAAATATATGGGCTCTGTAACTAAAGGGAAAAATAAATTGGATATAATTATGGATTAAAACGCAAATTTTGAAAGAGGGTGCAAATTACGAATTACGGGAGAAATGGAAGAAACAGGTTTTTATTTATATACCGCTAAAATGTTATAAATAATTCTTTAAAACTAATACAAAAATTAATTTAATTAAGAAGAAAGTTTAATTACTCTAAAAGTACAAAATATTAATGACATATAGAACTCTTGGCGATGACTTAAATAAATTAATTTTAGGAGGTAAAGTTCTGTTTAGATCCGTTTAAAACAATCTAAAATTTTAATAGGTTTTTACTAAATACTACAATTAAGTATATGCACTTTACTATTTTTGGTAAGTTAATTGTTCATTACCACATATATATATATATATTATATATATTACACCTTTGGTGTAAGTTATGTCCTAAAATACGTGAAAATTAGTGATTTTATGAGGTTTATGAGGCATAACTTACAACAGCGGTCTTGGCCAATAAGCTACCCCAAGCCATTCGAAAGCTCGCGAGAAATGTGAACTTTTGAGAGGTGTTAGATTAAAATCGATTATGGTGTGGTAGCCTTTTTTTGATATTCAATATGTCCGGGTGTTCTATCTCTTCGAGATTTCAAAATTAAGAAATGTAACCAGGGTAGATAAGTTCTAAAGATTAATTTAAACAAAAGTTGTTTGGAATGTTTTTTCAAAAAAATCAACATATTTTGAGATAAATGGCTTTAAAAATAGAAGTTGTTCTAAAAAATTGAAAAATTTCCACTTTTAATGGTCGAATAACTCTTAAGCAAATTATTTTTAACACTTAAATTTTTTTTATATGTTCTGGAAGATGTTTCCAGCCTGTTCTCGATTTTGGAGTGATTTAAAATTTTCATCGTACCACTTGACGTGAAATAGCCCATATATATGTATATATATGTATGTAAGTATGTGGGTGTGTGTGCGTGCGGCGGAATATTTATATAATATATATATATATATTTTAAAATTGTTTTTTCAAGAATACATAATATATGTATTTTTTCCGTGCGCAAAAAAAAGTTGTGAACATAACTTGAAAGAATGTGTATTTGTTTACTCAAAAAATTTTGATAAAACTCATAAAATTTTTAAACGTATACTCAATAATAATAACGGATCTAAAATTGAATGTAATGCTTTAAATACAAATGCAAAATTGTTTGAAGATGAAATAAATATTAATCAAGTATAACATACACTTTTCCAAATATCCATATGATATATACAATGGGTTAAAAATTAAATATATTAATTATTGCATTTTAAGATAATTTTATTATAAACAGTATAGGCAAAAGAAAATTCAAATTTTAACAGTGGCAATATAAAATACGAATTACATTTGAATAGATTTTTAAAAACTATTAATTTAGGAGCATTTAATTTAAATATTTTTTAAATTAATATTTCAAAATTGTATGGATATATAAATGTGTAGATAATTTATATTTATATAACACAATATTTAAATAAACAAGTATGTATTTATTAGAAACAGAAGGATATTTAAGAAATGAATTTGTTTATAATAATCAAAATAAATATTTGGGCTCTGCATAGTAAAAATAAATTGGATATAATTATGGATTAAAATGCAAATTTTGAAAGAGGGTGCAAATTACGATTCACGAGAGAAATGGAAGAAACAGGTTTTATTTATATAGCGCTAAAATTTTATAAATAATTCTTTAAAACTAATACAAAAATTAATTTAATTAAGAAGAAAATTTTATTACTCTAAAAATACAAAATATTAATGACATAGAACTTTTGGCGATGATCGTTCGTCATTAAATAAATTAATTTTAGGAGGTGAAGTTCTATTTATAACCGTTTCAAATAATCCAAAATTTTAATAAATTGTTAACTAAAATACTACAATTTAGTAAGTATATGTACTTTACTATTTTTGGTAAGTTAATTTTTCATTATTAATAGTTAATAATTATTAAAATATAAATTTAAGCTTTATAAGAATTCATATAGTTTAATATTTACAGTTAACATTTAATATGTCTCTATTTTTTTATTATTTTTATTCTGATTTCATTACTCTAAATTTTGGTAAACTTTTATTTATAAATAATAATAACTATAGCAATACCTTCAAGGTGTTGTGTGAATCTGTTTAATTTTTAAGGTGTCCATGGTAGTGAAAAAATAATACAATTTAAAACATTATTTAAATAAATTAATTACGAAAAACCTTTTTCGAATTAAAAATAGGGGGTTGGCGCGCGAAGCGCGCAGGGGGGCGAAGCCCCCCTAGTATATATATATATATATATATATATATATATATATCTGTATAAGCCTTTAAAGAGGTGCCATACCCAACGAATAACAACCGAGTGAAATAAGACATTTGCATTTTTTGAACATTCCATACAAACATTCTATATTTTGCTGGAAAACCCAAATACAGAAGCTCTAGACAATTGCACAATGGCGACTTTTTGCAAAGTTTTTAGTCAATACATAAATGCGGTAATCTTCTTATTTTGCTCGGTCATCAATCGTTGGGCATAGGTTTCACTAATCGTAAATAAATAAAAACAAATACTACGAGCTTTCAAAAAACCAACCAATAGATTCTTTAAAATCTGCGTTTGACCTGACGAAGGATATTAGAATAACGTCCTTCTCTTGGCCCTGGAAGGCGTCTACATTGGCCACATTAATGTTCGCCAAGAACACTGGGTTCTCCTTTGCTTCGTATGCGAGAATGCGATGCAGCAGAGATCTTTGACCCTCGTACGGGGTGATAACGCCAATTTGATCCGGCTGCACACTGCCGTCTTTATGTATTTGTTCAACAGAAACATTACGTAGTTGGCCTCTGCAGTGTTGCAGTAGGAGTAACCAACTTTTTCCTCTATACCGTTAATATTACAAAAAATAACGGGTTTGTCATTATCACCAAGCCAATCGAATGGCAACAACAAGTCCTTCGCCTCGAAATTAAAAAATCCATTTAATATTACATGGATTTACACCTGTAAATCCATTTAATATTACGTGGATTTACACCTGCAAATCCAGTTAATATTACGTGGATTTACACCTGTAAATCCATTTAATATTACATGGATTTACACCTGTAAATCCAGTTAATAAATCCAGGCAAATCCACTCCAATACAGCTGTATTATTACATGGATTTACACCTGTATTTCCAGTTATTTTTACAGCTGTATATTTTTGACAGGGCTACCATCTTGTAAATCTGGTCCAACTATTTCAGAAATATAGTCAAGTAACGCCTTAACCGCCAATTTTTCAGTCTTTCTTGAAGTGTCAAATTTTGTACACCATTCTAAAATTAATTATATTTATGTAAAAAATGAAAAATAAATATTGAAATTATTATCTTTGTTACTAAAAATAATTCCTATCTAA
>JANSJX010000317.1:0-34331 GCA_026168455.1 Theocolax elegans
CTTTTAGTCTTTCTTTTGCATACGTCATTCCCTACTTCCCAATAATACTACATGTCCATAATAAGAAACCAAAAGATCGTTGTCAATCTCCAGAGTTTAGGACGACGCTTATACTTATTGAATCCTTCAATTCTTCATTAGTAATATTGTAATAGAACATCTCGCTTTACTGTTTACTTCTTCTTCTTCTTCGCTTTTTGTGGCGATGTAGCTATGCTACTTGCGCCATCACCCGGTGAATATACTGTTTACTTGAAGTGAATTGCTTCTTGAAAGTAGATGTGGAGATTGTTGGGAAACTTGGGTGTCGCCATCTGGTGGCACTAGTAAGTAAGCGTCCTGTATGTGATAAAGGACTCAAACAACATGTATAATATTTGCCCGTTTTTTTTATTTTATTATTTTATTATATTTTATATTTTATTTTTATTTTATCTTCAGTCAACGGAACAATATAATTATTGTTTTTTTCCGCCCTTATAATAAATATATTTATGGCTATATTGATAATTTACAATTAAGACATTATTGACCCGATATAATAACTAATATACATGTGTGTGTGTGTGTGTGTGTGTGTGTGTGTGTGTGTGTGTGTGTGTGTGTGTGTGTGTGTGTGTGTGTGTGTGTGTGTGTGTGTGTGTGTGTGTGTGAGTGTTCGCACAGTATTTCAATTTTTTTTTCGCATTTTAAATCAAATGCCGCAAGAATTTTGTCAGTGTTGCCAACTTAAATTTAAGAGAAAAAAATTAGCCCGCGAAATACGACCTTCTTTAATCGGCCGCTGAGATACGACCTTTTCTAACCGGCCGCTGAGATACGACCTTTTCTAACCGGCCGCTGAGATACGACCTTTTCTAACCGGCCGCTGAGATACGACCTTTTCTAACCGGCCGCTGAGGTACGACCTTTTCAAACCGGCCGCTGAGATACGACCTTTTCTAACCGGACGCTGAGATACGTCCTTTTCGAACCGGCCGCTGAGATACGACCCTTTTATTCGGAAGCGACGATATATTCATTCTGTCGCTGCCAGTAATAAACACCGCAACTGGTGTTCAATCGCGACGGCAAAGTTTAAGACAAAGTCGAATATGCTAATGGTTTTATGCAGCTGCCGACCACCCGGCAAAAGAATTTTTACCATGGTCCGCGCCTTAGAAAAGGAGCTGGGCATAGAACATGAGGAAAGGATTTTTGACAATGCGAACGAGCTACAAAGGATTTCGGAGGCGCTAATATATATAAAAACTGAAATTGGTAGATTTAAAGTGGTTAAAAAAACGCAATAGAATACATAATGACGCTACTAAAAACACCAACGAATAACCCAAATCTGTCAGTCGACGACTTAATGTAAAAATAAATTTAATTGTAAATAATAATTATATTTTAAAACTCCATCTAGAGTCGAAAATTTTTGGATTTTTAACTTTATTATTTTGAGATCTGTCTACTAATGTCCAGACTTCGTTAATCTTCACAGGCTCCAATTCACTATGAATTACTTTTTCCTATTCAAGCTTACCTGGGGACATCATATCCTCTCTGTACGAGTTTGGTACCTTGTGGACTGTAGCAACAAAGGCATATTGCTGATTTTCTTACAGTAAGTTAAAATCTGATTCAAGCTGTCGTGATTCTTCAAATTTTATATTATCTTTTCTTGGACGTCCTCTCTTTCCTTTTTCTCCCTTCGTTTTTGATATTTCTAAGTCATCTACAAAAACTAAATATACTGTATATTTTAGGATAAGTGATGGAAACAATGCAACAAACAATACGAAATATGGCACATATAACCAGAAATAACAACGAACCTTGCACATAAAAAATTCGTCATCTGTAAGAAATTACGAACTTAACTATATCCAGAAATATTAAGTTGACTTAAGGTGTTCCATCATGTAATATATCTACTTGTTGTTATATGTGCCATATTTTGTGTCGATTGTTTCATTATTCTGTGATTTTAATTATAAATCAAGGAGCAATACAACAAACAAAACAAGGTGGGTTTTCAATAAAAACCAATGTGGGGTTATCGAATGATCAGGTACGTAATTTTAATTAACAATGAATTCGATGTGAGGTTTCGTATGATATAGCACGTGATATTTGTGTAAATAATTAAGTTCGTAATTCACCACATTTATAATAAAAAGTCATCTTTCGTAAAGTAAAACAGGTATCACGCATTTATGAACGATTCTTGCAGTACACTACTGGTCCTACGCGTGACATCTGTTTTTTATGAAAAAGACGCTACTTTCACCACGTGCGTCGGAAATTTTCAACTATTTTTCCAACCCCATCCTTGCAAGAAAATTTATATACACCTTTCTTTGACGAAAACTAAAAGTAATTTCCTTTAGTCATAGTTCCTTCACGGTCGAGTTAAGATCGTCGTATTTACCTTTATTCAAAACTATTTTATATAGTGTATATCGTGTATAGATATTATTTGTCTATAATACGAAAATTTGCGCGTGTGTGTGTTAGTTCAATTAGTAGTATACTGTGTATTTCAGAATAAATATATATATAAATTACAATGGAAAGTGCAAATTATATAGACAACTTGCTTGAGGATCTATTCAATCAATGCGACACGCCTACGGTTCAACGCCCCGGTGCGCTACCATTGTTACCTGAGGATGAGGAGCAAAACATAAGTGGATGTGATTTTAATTTTGAAACTTTAAATACAGACATTTTATACGATTATACCTCCGACGAGGTAGAAGAGTATATGACAATATTTTAAAAAAATTATGTGAATGTGACAATGGCTTCGCCACAACGGTTCAACAAAGTGTAAATAACTCGGACAGTAATAAAGAAAACGATTCATCCTTGGAAAATAAAAAGATAACACCCAAAAAATCAAAGAGGAGCACACTTTTTATTAATCAAAATACGGCGACTTTAAGTGCTTACGAAAAAATAAATATCTCTGCAGCATTAGCCCGGGATATTGCGACCTGTATGACACAGCTTGACAGATGCATCAATGATTCGCATAAACCCGCGATCTTTTTGCACAAATATTTTGAATGGGCAACGCTTATATTAAAGGGAAATAACCAAATTTTGTCCAAGGCGGATTTTAGTATGAATATGAACGAAGTTTTTGATAATATCAGAATAATACATGAGCCACATAAAAAATTTCGATCAAAAAATACTCCAACAAAACAAGAGGCGTTTAAACTCTTATACGAACTAACAAAGCTACAGGGTTTGTTAAATGGATAGTAAGTACTCATCATTAATTTATTATTATATAAAAACAATTATAGATAATAATAACGTGAAATTTCTAGTTCATTCTGAAGAGGGGGATGAATTTAAGCGTTTGCTTATTTTTATATTACTTATTTCATCACCAACGATAATATCAGAAGTCGAGGACGAATTCAATCAAACTGAATTAGGAAAACTGGTTCTGGTTGCTGCTAGTCAGATATCGTCACTTTCTAAAACATCGATGGGGATGGTGAACGTAAGTATAAGATTATCTATAAGTTTTGTGTTGAATTAGGTTTTATTACTGTTTGATCATTAAGCAATCGTTAATATAATTACCCAGATAGCATGTCAGATTGTAGCAATATTACTGGAATGTTGTCGCATTGCTACAATATGGACATTATACATTGTCGGAATATTGTAACAATGTTCTAATAATATTAAATGTCCTAGGTTTTGAGTATAGTGCAATATTGATGGTACATATTACAGCATTATTCAATATTTTCAAAATATCAAAGGCGAATACTGGTTAATATTGTAGTAAAATACCACAAACAGTAGTAGAATATTGCAATAATATTAAAAAGGCACAGAATAGTGCATTTTCCCAATTTTGTAGCAGTGCTAATCGTAATATTGAATACAATATTAGTGTATTATTGAACTTTATTGTAAACACGTTGGTGCAATGTGAGAGCAATATTGTAATTGAATATTACAACAATATTGATGCAAAATAGCATAAATAGTTCAAAAAGTTACTAAAAAATATTACTACAGCATTTTAAGAATGTGGACGGCTGATGTTACACAATCTTAATTTGGTCTTTTTATTTAAATTTTTAATTTTGGATTCAACAATATTATTTAACATATATACATATCTCTCTATATATATAAAAAGATTCTGCTGCTGTCGCCGCCGCCGCCGCTGTGTATAAGAATTTTTGGGGTATATACATGAATTGGAAGGTCCTGTATATCTATATACATATATAATGGGTTAATATACAGGGTGTTCTTTTAATGATTCCGTTCCTTCGGCATACATACAGAGCAGGAGATTCTAAGCAACTTTTTCCTTTAGCAAATTTTGATTTGATGCATAATTAATAAGATAACTAGCTACCATTCCTCGGTCGCGAACGCTCCCTCGGTCGAATAAAATTAATTAATCTCTCGGTAGAATATATCCTGAATTAATGCGATTATCATTATGAAATTATAACTATTTATGTACAGTAACGATATATCTATGACAATAATGGTGAATGTATTATTTATTAATAATTAAGGGTTAAATAAAATAAATCAGACGTATTAGAATAAAATAATATTTAATTATTCATAAATTAAAGAAATATTTATATATATATATATATATGTATATTTGTACATTATATTTTAATTCCTTAATTTCTATCAACGAATATAGTTTTATGAATACCTTTTAATTTCATTTATTTCACAATCATCATATTTCATGATTGGCATACTAATTATTGATAATTTTTTCTCATTTTTAAATTCGTTCACTTTAGCTCCTCTTAGAGCCATAATCCACATTATATTAAAATTTTATACTGTCAAAATGACGATTAAGGATAAATTATGTTATATTTTTTTAAATAGTTTGTAAAAATTAATATTTTTTAATTCAATATGATCGCGGCACTCAAAGGAATAATTAGACATAGTGTTTGACTTTTTTATAGGTATTTAATAAATTTTTTAATGGTTTTAACGGGGTGCCATAGTCAATATTTATCCTCCCTACCTTATCGGCAATCGTGATTATCAGTAATAAATTAGTAAATAAAACAGTATGTGAAAAAATAAGAGAAGAGACGCCTTCGTTTATTAATAATCTAACTGTGTGCTGAATTTCAGATTAAAATTATATTGCGTTTTTGAGAAAAGTCTTACCAAATATGTGAATCTAACCTCAACGAGGTAGGAAGATTTGATGTTTTTGGTAAGATTCTTCTCGAAAACGCAATAATATTTTAATCTAAAACTAGCCAAAAACGCTCGCTTCGCTCGCGATTAAAACAAGGTTTGGGACACAATATTGAAAAAAATACAATATCGAAAGAAAATGTAATAGAAGAATCTCAAAATTATAAAGAAGAATTAAAAACAAAGATACTGTAAAAATAAGTATTGACAGAAAACAAAAACAAGAAATAGTCAACAAAAATTATATTGAAGACAAAAATATTAATATATTAAAACATGGTATTAAAATAAAAAATATCCAGGAAATCCCGTAATTAGTGGAGTCTTTCTGAAATATTTCAGCAATTCCCAAAATTTCTAGGAAATCCCGTAACTTGTAGCGTCATCCCGAAATACCTCATAAATTCCCGAAATATCCTGGAAATTCCACAATTAGTGGAGACATTTCGAAATACCTCAGAAATTCCCGAAATAACCAGAAAATCCCTTAATTTGTAGAGTTATCCAAAATACCACATAAATTCCCGAAATATCCAGGAATACCATAATTAGTGAGTTTTTTTTAATATTTCATTAAAACAGTATGTGAAAAAATAAGAGAAGAGACGCCTTCGTTTATTAATAATCTAACTGTGTGCTGAATTCAGATTAAAATTATATTGCGTTTTGAGAAAAGTCCTTACCAAATATGTGAATCTAACCTCAACGAGGTAGGAAGATTGATGTTTTTGGTAAGATTCTTCTCGAAAACGCAATAATATTTAATCTAAAACTAGCCAAAAACGCTCGCTTCGCTCGCGATTAAAACAAGGTTTGGGGACACAATATTGAAAAAAATACAATATCGAAAGAAAATGTAATAGAAGAATCTCAAAACTTATAAAGAAGAATTAAAACAAAGATACTGTAAAAATAAGTATTGACAGAAAACAAAAACAAGAAATAGTCAACAAAAATTATATTGAAGACAAAAATATTAATATATTAAAACATGGTATTAAAATAAAAAATATCCAGGAAATCCCGTAATTAGTGGAGTCTTTCTGAAATATTTCAGCAATTCCCAAAATTTCTAGGAAATCCCGTAACTTGTAGCGTCATCCCGAAATACCTCATAAATTCCCGAAATATCCTGGAAATTCCACAATTAGTGGAGACATTTCGAAATACCTCAGAAATTCCCGAAATAACCAGAAAATCCCTTAATTTGTAGAGTTATCCAAAAATACCACATAAATTCCCGAAATATCCAGGAAATACCATAATTAGTGGAGTTTTTTTTTTAAATATTTCAGTAATTCCCGAAATATCCAGGAAATTCCACAATTAGTAGAGACATTTCGAAATACCTCAGAAATTCCCGAAATATCCAGGAAATACCATAATTAGTGGAGTCTTGCTGAAATATTTCAGAAATTCCCGAAATATCCAGGAAATTCCGTATTTAGAATACTCATCCCGAATTTCCTCAGAAATTCCCGAAATATCCAGGAAATCCCGTAATTAGTAGCGTCATCCCGAAATAAATCGGAAATTTCTGAAATATTCAGGAAATACCACAATTAGTGGATACGTTTCGAAATACCTCAGAAATTCCCGAAATATCCAGGAAATCCCTTAATTTGTAGAGTTATCCAGAAATTCCTCAGAATTTCCCCAAATATCCAGGAAATCACGTAATTAGTGGAGTCTCTCTGAAATATTTCAGAAAATCCCGAAATATACAGGAAATTCCGTAATTAGTAGTCATCCCGAATTTTTCCAGAAATTCCCGAAACATCCAGAAATTCCCGTAATTAGTAGCGTCATCCCAAAATACCTCAGGAATTCCCGAAAGATCGAGGAAATCCCATAATTGGTAGAGTCATCACGAATTTCCTCAGACATTTCCGAAATATCATACCTCCAGAAATTCCCGAAATCTCAGGAAATACCATAATTAGTGGAGTCTTGCTGAAATATTTCAGAAATTCCCGAAATATCCAGGAAATTCCGTATTTAGAATACTCATCCCGAATTTCCTCAGAAATTTCCCGAAATATCCAGGAAATCCCGTAATTAGTAGCGTCATCCCGAAATAAATCGGAAATTTCTGAAATATTCAGGAAATACCACAATTAGTGGATACGTTTCGAAATACCTCAGAAATTCCCGAAATATCCAGGAAATCCCTTAATTTGTAGAGTTATCCAGAAATTCCTCAGAATTTCCCCAAATATCCAGGAAATCACGTAATTAGTGGAGTCTCTCTGAAATATTTCAGAAAATCCCGAAATATACAGGAAATTCCGTAATTAGTAGTCATCCCGAATTTTTCCAGAAATTCCCGAAACATCCAGAAATTCCCGTAATTAGTAGCGTCATCCCAAAATACCTCAGGAATTCCCGAAAGATCGAGGAAATCCCATAATTGGTAGAGTCATCACGAATTTCCTCAGACATTTCCGAAATATCCAGGAAATACCACAATTAGTGGAAACATTTCGAAATACCTCAGAAATTCCCGAAATATCCAGGAAATCCCTTAATTTGTAGAGTTATCCAGAAATTCCTTAGAAATGCCCGAAATATCCAGGAAATCCCGTAATTAGTAGAGTCTTCTGACTAAAACTAGTCTTCTAGTAATTTACGTATTTCTGATAAAAGCCTTAATAAGAATTCCGAAAATGTAACTGTAGTGGATAATAACCAACCAGTCGTATTAAAATGAGAAAGAAAACGGCCATTATATCTACAAGATTAAGTTAAAACATTCATTTTTTTTAATTTCTAAGTTTGGGGGCTAAACTTTGCTTAGCATGGCCGAATTTGAAGATTTAGCGCAAGTGCAATACATTGATTCAGTCTGAAGTAATTTTAAATCAAAACAACGAAGGCGAATGAGACAGTTAATAGTATGAAAAAAAATGTTGTAGCCTTACCTTATCATTTTGAATCAGCATGTTTGAAAATGCCTGTAACATTAAAAACAATTTTTATTCCAAGAGCGTAATTTGCACGTAATTATTTATAAACTTGCAGAGTAAAGTAGGCATTTATTCCCGGAGTCGATGTATAATGCCCGAACTTTAGCGAGGAATAAATGGCCTTTACTCCCGAGGTGCATATAAAGTTTTTCACTCTGATATATAATTCTGATTACATTTTTATATAGTTATATTCATTTTCATATAATTGCACACGATATTTTCGTATAATCTTACAGAGTAATATACGCTTTTTTAGGCGATTTAAATTTTGATTTTCCTTGGTGATTTTACAAGCGCAAATCCATATTAAAATTTTATATAATTTAATTTTTCACAAAAAAACTGAATTAAAAAAAATGATCACATCGGGAATCCAACCCACGATCGTTATATCCGGAGTTTTATATTTTACCACCGAGCCTTACCGCTATTGTGGTTTCAGTTGTTGGTTCGGATATAACCAACACTTGCATCGAATTATAGAGAATTTATAATCGACTAAAAATAAAGTATCAATCAACTAAAATATTAATCTAAAGTTAATAATCTAGGAGAGTACGAACGAGATACATTTTGCTTCTCTCTACACGATTTACGTCCAAAATAACTATTGAATTTAGATTATAACTACGTACTGTACAGAGGTGAATGAATAAATAAAATAATTAAATGAATAATTATACTATAATTCGCTTTTATAACATGAAATCTTAGACTTACAGGACTGAGCTGCAGCGCTACTTCATTTACTGTCAGATGGTCTCTAGCCTAGAACATTCAAAATATTTTCTATTTAAACAGAATCGTTTACAAAATTTAGTAGTTTTATAATAACCACAATAAAATAAAATCTAAAGTACAGAACAATTGTCAGATTCAGATCTATAAAATATCTTGGCTGGTACTTTACCACCGAGCCATATCGCGATTGGGTTTTTAGGTGTTGGTTCGGATATATCCAACACTTGCATCAAATTATAGAGAATTTATAATCGACTAAAAATAAAGTATCAATCAACTAAAATATTAATCTAAAGTTAATAATCTAGGAGAGTACGAACGAGATACATTTTGCTTCTCTCTACACGATTTACGTCCAAAATAACTATTGAATTTAGATTATAACTACGTACTGTACAGAGGTGAATGAATAAATAAAATAATTAAATGAATAATTATACTATAATTCGCTTTTATAACATGAAATCTTAGACTTACAGGACTGAGCTGCAGCGCTACTTCATTTACTGTCAGATGGTCTCTAGCCTAGAACATTCAAAATATTTTCTATTTAAACAGAATCGTTTACAAAATTTAGTAGTTTTATAATAACCACAATAAAATAAAATCTAAAGTACAGAACAATTGTCAGATTCAGATCTATAAAATATCTTGGCTGGTACTTTACCACCGAGCCATATCGCGATTGGGTTTTTAGGTGTTGGTTCGGATATATCCAACACTTGCATCGAATTATAGAGAATTTATAATCGACTAAAAATAAAGTATCAATCAACTAAAATATTAATCTAAAGTTAATAATCTAGGAGAGTACGAACGAGATACATTTTGCTTCTCTCTACACGATTTACGTCCAAAATAACTATTGAATTTAGATTATAACTACGTACTGTACAGAGGTGAATGAATAAATAAAATAATTAAATGAATAATTATACTATAATTCGCTTTTATAACATGAAATCTTAGACTTACAGGACTGAGCTGCAGCGCTACTTCATTTACTGTCAGATGGTCTCTAGCCTAGAACATTCAAAATATTTTCTATTTAAACAGAATCGTTTACAAAATTTAGTAGTTTTATAATAACCACAATAAAATAAAATCTAAAGTACAGAACAATTGTCAGATTCAGATCTATAAAATATCTTGGCTGGTACTTTACCACCGAGCCATATCGCGATTGGGTTTTTAGGTGTTGGTTCGGATATATCCAACACTTGCATCGAATTATAGAGAATTTATAATCGACTAAAAATAAAGTATCAATCAACTAAAATATTAATCTAAAGTTAATAATCTAGGAGAGTACGAACGAGATACATTTTGCTTCTCTCTACACGATTTACGTCCAAAATAACTATTGAATTTAGATTATAACTACGTACTGTACAGAGGTGAATGAATAAATAAAATAATTAAATGAATAATTATACTATAATTCGCTTTTATAACATGAAATCTTAGACTTACAGGACTGAGCTGCAGCGCTACTTCATTTACTGTCAGATGGTCTCTAGCCTAGAACATTCAAAATATTTTCTATTTAAACAGAATCGTTTACAAAATTTAGTAGTTTTATAATAACCACAATAAAATAAAATCTAAAGTACAGAACAATTGTCAGATTCAGATCTATAAAATATCTTGGCTGGTACTTTACCACCGAGCCATATCGCGATTGGGTTTTTAGGTGTTGGTTCGGATATATCCAACACTTGCATCGAATTATAGAGAATTTATAATCGACTAAAAATAAAGTATCAATCAACTAAAATATTAATCTAAAGTTAATAATCTAGGAGAGTACGAACGAGATACATTTTGCTTCTCTCTACACGATTTACGTCCAAAATAACTATTGAATTTAGATTATAACTACGTACTGTACAGAGGTGAATGAATAAATAAAATAATTAAATGAATAATTATACTATAATTCGCTTTTATAACATGAAATCTTAGACTTACAGGACTGAGCTGCAGCGCTACTTCATTTACTGTCAGATGGTCTCTAGCCTAGAACATTCAAAATATTTTCTATTTAAACAGAATCGTTTACAAAATTTAGTAGTTTTATAATAACCACAATAAAATAAAATCTAAAGTACAGAACAATTGTCAGATTCAGATCTATAAAATATCTTGGCTGGTACTTTACCACCGAGCCATATCGCGATTGGGTTTTTAGGTGTTGGTTCGGATATATCCAACACTTGCATCGAATTATAGAGAATTTATAATCGACTAAAAATAAAGTATCAATCAAATAAAATATTAATCTAAATTTAATTTAAGAGAGTACGAACGAGATACATGTTGTATCTCTATAGGATGTACGTCCAAAACAACTATTGTTTTTAGATTATTGCTACGTATTTTACAGAGGCGAATGAATAAATAAAATAAGTAAATGAATAATGTTACTATAATTCGCTTTTATACCGGGTATTTAAAAAGTATGGGACCCCCCTTCCCACCCAGGGACGCTACTTTTTCAAAAGACCAAGGTCATACCTTAAGTAATTTTCAACGGGGAGTTCACTGATGACCTTTACGTGACCTTGGGACTGACTATCAAGGTCATTTCGAGGCAAACTTTGTTTTAAATAGGAAACCCTATTTTTGACACCGCCAATCGAAAGAACATAAAATTTTAGGCATAGGATGGTTCATCTGATAACACGTAGCCTCGATGCACATTTCGCGGGCCGGATGTGTCATACAGTATTCGTTTGAATGTATTTATCCCTTACTATAAATTTCCATGGGTCTAGCATACAAAACGGGCCAAATTATTCAGTCCAGACCAATAAAGTGAAAATACTGGATTTTGACGATCCTTACATCACGTAGCCTCGATGCGCATTTCTCGAGCCGGATGTGTTATACAGTATTCATTTGATTGTTTTTAACCCAAAATATAAATTTCCATGGGTCTAGCATACTATGCAGACCAAATTAGTCAGTCCAGACCAATAACGTGGAAAGACCGGATTATGGCGACCCTGATGGCACGTAGCCTCGATGCGCATTTCGCGAGCCGGATGTATTATACAGTATTTGTTTGAATGTATTTATCCCTTAATATAAATTTCCATGGGTCTAGCATACTAAACGGGCCAAATTAGTCAGTCCAGACCAATAACGTGGAAAGACCGGATTATGGCGACCCTGACAGCACGGAGCCTCGATGCACATTTTGCGGGCCGGATGAGTCATACAGTATTCGTTTGAATGTATTTATCCCTTACTATAAATTTCCATTGGTCTAGCATACAAAACGGGCTAAATTAGTCAGTCCAGACCAATAAAGTGTAAATACTGGATTTTGACGATCCTGACAGCACGTAGCCTCGATTCGCATTTCGCGAGCCGAATGTGTTATTAAAAATATAGTAGCCTCGATTAGTTTTGGAGGAAAAAATTCATAAAAAATTTCATTATTAAAAAATTTCTCACTCGATAGCTATTGGAGTAAATATAAATAAAACATTTTATTTTGGTTTGAAATAATGTAAAAATGCTTGCAAGATTCTTTTTGCTTAAATAATAACAGAAATAAGTTGCGACGCGCAATAATTGCACGCGCTAATTAATCATTTAGCATAATAATTATTAAGTTAACAAGTACAATTAATCATTAGGTTTAAGACTCGTAGTATTAAGATAGCCTCGCGATAGACACGTGCCGTTAAAGGCGAGTTCAACGACCGCGCTATAAATAGATTGACCGCCTCCCCACTACTGTGCCTACCCGCCAGTTCATTGACCCCGTCCGGAGTGGGGAGACAGGCGCTATACGCATGCGCGCTCTCGTAGAATCGGGTATATAAGGCGCGCCGAGAACCGCCGTAACCAGTCTGGATCAGGGGGCCGGAGGAAGCTGGTCGTGAGCACACGGCCAGACTGAATCCTAACCCTGGTGCAGGCGCCCGTGGATACGTTCGTGAGCACACGTTCGTAAACACGAGTCATCATATACCGCACCGACCGTTACCGTAACCGCATCCTACCGTAGGCACCTCGTGAGCACACGTGGTGTCTAATCCTGTCCGTATCCTCGTGAGCACACGTGGATTATCCCGACCGTATCTTCGTGAGCACACGTAGATTATCCTGACCGTATCCTCGTGAGCACACGTGGATTATCCTGACCGTATCATCGTGAGCACACGTAGATTATCCCGACCGCACCCTCGTGAGCACACGTGGGTTATCCCGACCGCATCCTCGTGAGCACACGTGGATTATCCTGACCGTATCTTCGTGAGCACACGTAGATTATCCCGACCGCACCCTCGTGAGCACACGTGGGTTATCCCGACCGCATCCTCGTGAGCACACGTGGATTATCCCGACCGTATCTTCGTGAACACACGTAGATTATCCCGACCGCACCCTCGTGAGCACACGTGGGTTATCCCGACCGCATCCTCGTGAGCACACGTGGATTATCCTGACCGTATCTTCGTGAGCACACGTAGATTATCCCGACCACATCCTCGTGAGCACACGTGGATTATCCCGACCGTATCCTCGTGAACATACACACTTTCCCGAACCGTATTACCGTGCGGGTATACACGATACCCGTTAGTCGCGTCCGTTTAGGAAACTAGGCATAAGATAGCATTGTAAAGTTTGTAAGTCGCGTAGCACTAAGTATTGTTTATTGGTTTGATTCTAGATTAACTAAGTTCGCATCCCAGTCAGCAAGGGAAACGGCGATCCCATTTATTCTTTTATTTTGTACACCACATAGCTTTGTAAATATACATATAGTTAGTCTTTACAATTAAATTACGATATAATTATTTTCAATTTCCTTCCTGACCGAATCCTGGAATCTGAGCAAGGCCCCGGCAAAGATTCACTCCGTTACATGGCGCTCGGACAGCTAATTGTAAAAGGAATTTGAAAATCTTTAAGCTTTAAATTTTTTAGCGAACTTACAAACTACTTAATTTTGTAAATCACACTAGGACGCCGCGATTACACTAACACGATAACACTTATAAATTCCGACAATTAAATAAATTGTACAATGGCCTCCGTGGCGTGGATTTATAAAGTACCGTCAAGAAGAGAAGTTATGGACCAAAAGAGAAATTGGAATTGCCATCTCAAAGGCAAAGGTGTATTTCTTTTTAGAACAAATAGAGGAGTAAGACAAGTTTATAATTTTTCTGAGGAACAATTAGATTATAATATGAAAGCCAAACTCCGAATTCACATCCACCGCTCCGAAAGAAGTAACGTAAGTGAATTAATTATGTGGAAAAACATGAAGCTAATATACAAGAGATCAACCGAACATACAAATAAAACTTCCAAGAAAAGACGCATGGTGGCGACAAGGGAATCGCGCTGCCCACAAACGAAACTGACACTACAGGATATAAGTATACCCTCGTATATCAACGCATTAACCAGCATAATGGAGTGTCAGTTAACTTTAGAACAAATGATAGAAGAGTTGGACGCGACCGGTTTCGCGTGGTTCGACAGTCTACGGGAGGAAGGTCCAGAGGAATACGTGCCGCAGCCAGTAAACGGTAACGCCTCAAACATCATCACGTATACGCCGTCACAAATTCAGAGTAAGACAACCGCAGTGGTAAAAGGAAAACCGAGGATCATAAGCGAGGTGCCAATAAGACGCCGGTACCGCATATTACGTCCGCAACAAGCGGACACGGCACAAATCGAAATAATAGATTTAACTAGTATCGACGAAGCACCCACGCAACCCACGGTACGGCACACACCCATGGACTTACCCCTGCCACTCTTCGCCATAGACGGGACACACGGACAGCAAGGCCCGAACCGATCATCAACACCGGTACTGCACCCAGAGCCAGAACCAGAACCAGTGCAACCACCGATGCCAGTACCCGTACCGGAGATAGACAGACCCCGGTACCAAGACAGAACCCAGATGTTGCCGCACGTCTTACGACAGATTCCGGATGGCCCCATGGTCTCGGTACCACTAGGAGTGAAAAAGTACGTGGTCCGACACGAAGGATACAAAAGACTCCTACGGCTGAATCCACGCACGGGTGACATTCGACATGCGGGCGCAGTAAAACTGGTAAATTTACACACTTTTGCGCTAATTAAGATAGTAGTTTTATTTTTTAATATTGTTAATTTTCTTTCACTATTTTCTCCGATTGTAAGAGTGAAATACCGAAATTTCACTCTCCGAAGAAAGAGAGGAATGCGACGCGCAATAATTGCACGCGCTAATTAATCATTTAGCATAATAATTATTAAGTTAACAAGTACAATTAATCATTAGGTTTAAGACTCGTAGTATTAAGATAGCCTCGCGATAGACACGTGCCGTTAAACGCGAGTTCAACGACCGCGCTATAAATAGATTGACCGCCTCCCCACTACTGTGCCTACCCGCCAGTTCATTGACCCCGTCCGGAGTGGGGAGACAGGCGCTATACGCATGCGCGCTCTCGTAGAATCGGGTATATAAGGCGCGCCGAGAACCGCCGTAACCAGTCTGGATCAGGGGGCCGGAGGAAGCTGGTCGTGAGCACACGGCCAGACTGAATCCTAACCCTGGTGCAGGCGCCCGTGGATACGTTCGTGAGCACACGTTCGTAAACACGAGTCATCATATACCGCACCGACCGTTACCGTAACCGCATCCTACCGTAGGCACCTCGTGAGCACACGTGGTGTCTAATCCTGTCCGTATCCTCGTGAGCACACGTGGATTATCCCGACCGTATCTTCGTGAGCACACGTAGATTATCCTGACCGTATCCTCGTGAGCACACGTGGATTATCCTGACCGTATCTTCGTGAGCACACGTAGATTATCCCGACCGCACCCTCGTGAGCACACGTGGGTTATCCCGACCGCATCCTCGTGAGCACACGTGGATTATCCTGACCGTATCTTCGTGAGCACACGTAGATTATCCCGACCGCACCTTCGTGAGCACACGTGGGTTATCCCGACCGCATCCTCGTGAGCACACGTGGATTATCCCGACCGTATCTTCGTGAACACACGTAGATTATCTCGACCGCACCCTCGTGAGCACACGTGGGTTATCCCGACCGCATCCTCGTGAGCACACGTGGATTATCCTGACCGTATCTTCGTGAGCACACGTAGATTATCCCGACCGCATCCTCGTGAGCACACGTGGATTATCCCGACCGTATCCTCGTGAACATACACACTTTCCCGAACCGTATTACCGTGCGGGTATACACGATACCCGTTAGTCGCGTCCGTTTAGGAAACTAGGCATAAGATAGCATTGTAAAGTTTGTAAGTCGCGTAGCACTAAGTATTGTTTATTGGTTTGATTCTAGATTAACTAAGTTCGCATCCCAGTCAGCAAGGGAAACGGCGATCCCATTTATTCTTTTATTTTGTACACCACATAGCTTTGTAAATATACATATAGTTAGTCTTTACAGTTAAATTACGATATAATTATTTTCAATTTCCTTATTGACCGAATCCTGGAATCTGAGCAAGGCCCCGGCAAAGATTCACTCCGTTACAAAGTAAGGTGGCATACATTATAAAATTCTGGTATTCGACAATTGGTGTGAAAAATCAACTTTTTTATTTAAGCACCTAGACAAATAAAAAAAATACGGGGTTAATGTGCACAATAATTGTAACAAAAAAGGTATTCTTAATTTTTTTTGTAGACACAATAGTTTTGGAGGAAAAATTCGCTTTTTTGAAATACTTTATGCAAAAATACAGAAACAGAAACATTAGATAATCACAAAATGAATTTTTTTACGAATTTTTAAATCGATACAAACAGTTACCTTCAAACATCCGGACTGATGGGGCGTTATAGTGCGATTCTCTCCCTCTCTCTCGCACTCGTGTACTCTGCCTACCGCTCGGACCTCTCTCTCGCACTCGCACGCTGCACCGACGCCGCATCGGGTCCGATGGGCTGTTATAGTGCGATTATCTCCTTCTCTCTCGCACTCACGTACTCTGCCTACCACTCGGACCTCTCTCTCGCACTCGCACGCTGCACCGACGCCGCATCGAGTCCTATGGGGTGTTATAGTGCGATTCTCTCCTTCTCTCTCGCACTCACGTACTCTGCCTACCGCTCGGACCTCTCTCTCGCACTCGCACGCTGCACCGATGCCGCATCGAGTCCTATGGGGTGTTATAGTGCGATTCTCTCCTTCTCTCTCGCACTCACGTACTCTGCCTACCGCTCGGACCTCTCTCTCGCACTCGCACGCTGCACCGACGCCGCATTGGGTTTGATGGGCTGTTATAGTGCGATTCTCTCCTTCTCTCTCGCACTCACGTACTCTGTCTATCGCTCGGATATCTCTCTCGCACTCCCATGCTCTCACACTCTTAATTCTTACTAACTTAAAGGGTTTGTAAAAGGATTGGGAATAAAGGGTGGGTTTTAAAATAAATTTAACAATAAGTTATCTATGTACGGTATTTTATTAATTATTATAAAATATTATATTTTTACATAAACGTGTAATAAAATTATTTTATTTTTTGGTAATCATCTCGTTTAGGTGCTGAGTAGGTGTTTGTTGAAACTTTTTCTGTATACTGTTCCCATTTGGATTGACTTTCATCCTTTTTTTCTTTTTTATCTAAGAGTGGTGTGCGATCGGGAACGCTATTCTTTGGACCCATCTTGATCAAGGGTTACAATCCAAATGAGATGAGATATAAATGTCAACGGTATATATGTAACTTTAGTTGAACAATTACTCCTCAAACATCACTGCTTTTAAATCTTTATAAATCATTGGTAAATCGTAGGGCAGATTTCAGCTAATACAATTTTCAAATATCTGTACTTGTACATGTCTTCACCGTCATCGACCATGCTTCCTATTATAAAATCTACTATAGGTGTATATTGCGTTGAATAGTATTGTTTAAACTTTTAAAATCGGTGAGAATACTTTTGGCAACCTCTTCACCTTCCTTGGTAAGATTAACTTTCAAATAATCCAACACGTAATCGACGGTTCGATTAATTTTTCCAACAATGTCATTTAATAATTCAAGATGAATATCTATTAAAACACTTTGGTTGCGAAGACCTTCAAAGGTTGATTGTTCCATTATAATAGTCGGTGGGAGGTGTTTGATTTTTTTCTTTTTACATACTTCGTTTTCAGTTGGAGTTTGGTGACTGTCTTGTTCTTCATCCATAACGTTGGTGTTGTGTGACGACGGTCTCTCCTTGATGATGATTGTCCGGTTACCGTAAGTCGATGTAAATGTTAAATCATGCCGCGCAAGAAAGATTTTGTTAGATCTTCCAAACTCTTGATAAAATAAATAACTATTGCTCAAATAGGCCGATATGACATCAAAATGGTCCTTTAAACTACACCAAGTATTTTCATCAAGCGTAAGGTTTTTGTACGAAGGGCCAGGAGTTATTAATTTAATAACTCGATGATAGTATCCGTTTTGGTGCTCCAAACCAACGCTAATCCTCTTTGTGTTTGACTTGTTTAGAGAGTACGTTGTGCACAATAACATATTTGGCAATTCAGCGTAAACACCGCACTTTTCACGTTTTGCTTGACAGTCAGACATGTTGCGTATTGAAATATCCAAAAGTTTTATAGACACACACACGGTTTGAGAAACCGATTGTAACTGACACGATGGTGCATCGTCTTTGTGCAGTATGTACCCCCACCATCGTAGTTTTAATTTTCTAACGTGAAGCAACGTATGCAATCCTTATAGATCTATTAAAAAACAGATGCGACGCAAAAACGTCTAAAACCTTATGGGTGTATCGGGTGGATGATAAGCAGATGTAACGCATCGCACGCATACACAGGGTGGGATTTGCGTTTTGTGTACCTTGCATAAGATGCCTGTTGCTACACTTACGAATAGAAACTAGATATAAAGTGCATTAGGTTTTTCTAAAAATAGAGCGCTATAGGATGAGAAGGAATGGTTCTTAAGGGTGTGCCGGTGCGATGATGATGATGATGGCGATGATCACGATAAACAGATGTAACTTAAGTTGTAAATTGTTTCGTATACGTTACGCTAGATAACGAATGCTACGCATGTGGTTAAAATAAAGAAGGGATAGGAATCATGTCTGTGAAAGTAAAAAACTACAAGTACACATTTATTAACCTATACATATTTATTACAAAAATTATATTTAATTACAAAGTAGGGTTATAACATAAACATACACATAAAGTTACATATAAATTTTCTTAGATATACATGATTGAATACAACATCCTAAACCTAGGGAGACCTCCTTAGCAAATGTGAATGCACGCTTACATTTCTTTTTATGTTCAAACTTATTACAAATTTTTTTATAAAACTTTATAGCTAAATCGTCATTTTTTTTAGCTATTAGACGTAAATAATCGACAAAAAGAGGATAGGTCTCCGCCGCTACACATATGATATAAAAACATTAAACTATATTGACCGCAACATGTTGAATCGACGCTTTGTAGTTTTTTGATATTGTATCGAAAATTCTTGCAATTGCTGCGAAGTCGTTCATAATGATATTTTGATATTGGAGGCAACCCGTAGCTATCAAAATATGTTCCATTTCGGTTTTTGTTTATGTATATCGCTATCCAATGCGAACCTGGTTTGGTGTGATCGTCAATGTTACACACGATTGCAACTGGTGGTGTCATTACACGGGGGATTCGATCTGCTTTCAGGCCCTTCATTGAGACTGCAATCTGCGTCGTGTTCATCTTCTTTTTCTTGTTCTTTATCAAAAGGATAATAACTTGATTCACTCGTAGTTTCAAAGTCTGAACAGTTATCAGTGGTGTCTTCGTCTACCTCGTCTACACCTTCAAATTTCACATGTGTATAACTTCTGTTTCGACCACGAGTTTGTAGAGTGTCGTAAATGTAATCGGAAGTTTTTTCAGCAATTTTTGCTTGATGTTGTATAGGTAGCTGCGCGTGCAACCAGTACTTTATCAGGTATGCACGATGTAGAGCACAATTCAACTTTTTATAAGAATCCTGCAAACAATCGTGTGTGATACACAACTGCTTACAATTAACTAGGGCCTGTATGTCTGTAAATGTCTCCATTGTGTAATCTTCAATGTTAATTACTCTACGGAGATATTATACCCTCGAGATATAGAGCCTTTTCACCACCTTTCACGTAAATTCTACACCCTTTTCTCGCAATTCTGTACAAATGTCGACGTAATTGGTTTATTGTAATATCACCATCAAACCACGGTATTCCATGAAGACGCATCGTGACAAAATCGTTTGCCACTCTTACTGCACACGGTAATTCTTCAAAATGATGCGGGGGCATCACTATCCAATGACCAACAGAGTACCCTTGAAGACTAAGTACTGCGACCTCTTTAGGTAAAAATTTGTTGTCTTTATCTCTGAAAGCTTGAATGTCTATTACGTAATCCATGATAACGACCGTTACGTTTGACAGTGCGAGGTAAACGACAGTTTGGAGTATGTCTGAGGTAAACTGAATCTCGAAACCCTGAACCGGCAGCGTCACCCCCACTACGAGAAAAGAAAAAGAGATGTAACGCGTATCCAACGCCAGATGACGGTTAGAATCTATTTCGAGAATATTGTCAAATTCAGCGTAAACTATACAATTTATAGTTTCCTTTAGAGCTTCTTCAAAGCGAACCTCAATGCGTAAGGCACCAGACTCTACGAGACTCCAATGAGACGAAAAATGCGCCGACAAGTCGGGTGTAAGATCGAACGCAAATAGACAGTATCCAAGCGGGTAGGTAACACGATTCACATCGGTACCTTCGTTTAAGTAACGTATACCTGTCCCTGAAAATAATGTATGAAATGATTCTATGAATAAGCTATTGTTTCCTGTGAAACGTGGTTGAAGCGGTTTACTGGGAACTTGTACACCGTCGACGTACAGGGACAGGAAATTTATTGAAAAGTGTTGAAAATTGAAGGGATTCAGACGTCGATTGCCATTGAAAGCCCGATTTCGGACGAAACCCAAGATAATTCTTTTTGGTAATTGACCGAGTATAACGTTGTCGAACGTGTCTCCGAGAATACCACTGTGCATGGTAAAAGATTTTACTTCAACTCTGGTGATAGGGTATTTGGCTGTAGTTTTTGCTAAAGCGTTGGCATGAACTAGCAAAATGCCAGGACTTATTTTAGCCCTGCGTACAATGAGTGTTGCTTCTTTTATCTGTACAGAAAATTTACCATCATCGGACAAATCCATAAGGGAAAAAGAGTCTTTGCTGCGTACAAGCCTAACCCTCATCTCCACACCGTTAAGTAGAAATTTCTACTGGTTAAATACGTCGCAGTGTAAATGCCCAATCATATCAACCGTTTTTCCACCTGCCGTAAAGTACTGCCGATTCTGAAGCCCGTTGTTAGCTCCAGCGGCTCCGCGTGCAATGTTAGGTGCAGCTTCCATGCAACCGGCTGTATCGCGATACCAGAGCGCTGCAGACAGATGAGACTGTATAGCGGGTGGCGCGTAATTTAGCAGTGTTTCTATGTAGGCTCGGTAAGGGTAAGCGTTGTTTGGCGGTGAAACGAGTTTTTGGTTGAAAAATATATCCACTTGATCAAACATTGAATGAATAAAATTATTGACAGGTGCCACTTTTGCGTTTTCTACATCGACGCCTATGGGTAAAATCTGCGCAGACACATGCAACATTGTGTGAGCGAGATCAATGTAATGATCCGTCGAACTAGGCACTAAAAACTCCAACGGAGAGTCACTCTCATTGCTAAGAGAAGATACCGGTTTATAGTAGAGAAAAGCACTACTTTCGATAGATGTCTGTGTCAGAGGAACGGCGAAAAGATCCAATTCGCTCTTCATACGCTCCCCACTGCAAGCGTGTAAATACGCCATTTTTGCACTAAGTTATCTAGGTCCAAATATGTCTGTTACACTTCTAATCGTTTTCTTTTTTTTCCTTGAGGTAGCACGCCTTTTTCTTTTATTCTTCAAAACACCTCTTCTTCTTCTTTTACGGACAGATGGTTTTGAGGTGCGCACTGTTATACGCCCTTTTCTCGACTGTCGCTTACGTTTCATAGCGATAGATTTATACCCACCACCTTGCATCATTTCCGAAATTTTGTTGGTCGCTTTTCTTTTCAAGTTCTGCCCAGACTCCCGCGCCCGTATGTTTAACGATTCCTTGAAGCTTGCCCCGGAATTTGTAACGTCATCAAGTACATTCAACCCTGCGCGTACTGCTTCTTTTCCTACAGCTTTAGCACCACTGGCCAAGTACGGTACAATTTTTCTAAATATAGAACCGAGAAAGCTACCGATTCCACAACCTCTTTGATACGTTGATCCTGCGTGGACTATTTAATAGGTAATTTTATACTGAATATATGTGCTTCAATTTCGAATCGTTGGACTGCCAACGATGATACAAAAACTTTTACCGTTCTCAATGCATACTAGATGAATTATCGTTGGTTGCTAACGCTCCTTCGGTTTTTATTCACTTTGTATAGGTACGTAGAAGCAAAAAACAGCTTTATAGACGCTAGTACACCAGTAGACAATGATTCGTAAATTAAAAAAAAACATTTTTCTATATCCAGAACAGTTTTAAAATGGCGGCCACCATCCAAGGATTCGAAGTTAAACTTAACCTCATCTGAATATTTATATATATATGGGGTATTCCACGTGAACTGGTCCGATCAAAATTTTAAAATGCACCAAATTTTGGGTACACATTGCAAATGTTTTTCAGAATACAGAAAAAAATTTTAAGGTACTGGAATCTATTTGCTCAAAAGTTATTCTAACCTCAAAAAGTGAATTTTTCCAAGTTTTTTTCCACACGAGCTGGGTTTACCGCTATTTAACTCAAAATCTATCAACTTTTACTATAGAACATTATGTCTAACATTCGTTGCTAATTGTGTCTAGAATTTATTCTTCTAGGTTAGAATTTCTAATTTCAAGGTGAATGTTATATAAACTACATGTCAATATTCAACTCAAAAAAAGTGCAAGTGCGCCACAATTGATTTTTTTATCCAAAAGTTTAAAAGAAAGCTTGGAGCAATAACTTTCAAATGGTCTGTAGCATTTTTATGGCCTTCAATTCTGTAAAAAGTTATAATTTAAAGAAAGAGAAAAAATTCACAAAAATTAACATGGTAATTCCCATTTAAATTTTTTAAAATTTTCGTGTTTTTTTAAATTATCATAACTTTTTACAGAATTGAAGGCCATAAAAATGCTACAGACCATTTGAAAGGTATTGCTCCAAGCTTTCTTTTAGACTTTTGGATAAAAAAATCAATTGTGGCGCACTTGCACTTTTTTTGAGTTGAATATTGACATGTAGTTTATATATCATTCACCTTGAAATTAGAAATTTTAACCTAGAAGAATAAATTCTAGACACAATTAGCAACGAATGTTACATATAATGTTCTATAGTAAAAGTTGATAGATTTTGAGTTAAATAGCGGTAAACCCAGCTGGTGTGGAAAAAACTTGGAAAAATTCACTTTTTGAAGTTAGAATAACTTTTGAGCAAATAGATTCCAGTACCTAAAAATTTTTTTCTGTATTCTGAAAAACATTTGCAATGTGTACCCAAAATTTGGCGCATTATAAAATTTTGATCGGACCACTTCGTGTGGAATATCCCATATATATATATATATAAATGTGTATGTGGGTGTGTGTATAATTTACTAGCTTCAATTTAATTTATAGTGGCAGTACATCACCTCAACGAGAATTTAGCTAAGTTGCAAATGCAAATAAAAAATTTGAATCGTGACGCTATCTCGAGTGTTTCAACGCAAAATGAAAATTTCAGCAACGTAATGGAAATGCAATCGCACTTTAAACTTAAGACTGTTGAACAAATGAATCTCTTAGATTCAAAAATTAACGATGACAAGGATTTCCGAAATAATCTTGAACTTATTTTATTCAAGTAACCAATACAAAAATCAGAATTTAATGTTACGAGCCAAAGAGATTTGTATAAAAAAATAAAACTGCACTTTTTAGAATACATAAAAGATACTTACATTTACGTTTCTGACATTGGTTTTGTCAACTTTATTAGACAATTATATATTCTAAAGACTTTTACTGAAAACTATAATCGTACTTTTCACGGCGGGTAAATTTAATAATACAAAAGAAAAGTTTAATCGAAACTAGTAACAATACAAGTTAAGTATCATCAATTTTCGTTTTTCATTGGGCGTTTGATGTACAAAATACTTCTGCACTCTTCTGCACTCAATAATAGATTCACAGTTCAAATAACCACTTCTTTCCAAAAATTCCAAAAAACACTGACTTTACAAAAATCATGCGTTCGCGACTAGTCATTCGCAATATGCACCTGCACTCTCTCTACAAGATAATCGATCTATTTACTATTTAATATCAATTTTTATCAAATAATAAAAATTCGGCCGCCCGCAGATCTATCGATTTACTACTCGACGCAAGTCTGCTACGTTGGTGTTAATAGTGCATCGGTGCACTTTTAATGCACTATCTGCGGGTTCGTGAACACAAGATAACATTTTATGAATGCACTTGAATAGTATTTATAAGCCATCTACATTCTTACAACGACATACAAAGCTATGCAACAAAATGATTAATTTTTTAACAATATAAATTATCCTCAAAATATAATAGCTTGGCTCCCAATATTAACATTCTGATTCTTCGTATTGAAATGTAAATAGAAATAGATAATGACATTACGTCTATTAATAGACATTCTAACATTCTAGTTAAAGTACCTTGAAACTATCGGAAGCAGCTCTAACGACATTGTTAGAAACATGTTACGAACATGTATTACAAATGAATTGGCAGCGCATTACATTTATCAAGGCAAAAAAGAAAAACTCTCTTTCGCTGATACAAAACTGCACAAATTAATTCGAGGTAAATTTTACGATCTCCTTAAAATAATTATTTTCAGATTTCTACTGCAGCATTTCTCGCTAATTATTATTCATAAAATATTGTTACAGATACAGCCATTAAAGTTGCCCAATACGATCGAAACAAGGTTAAGACTGAAGCCCAAATTTGGCTAAAAAATGCACCACAAAGGCTGCAGAAAGAAAAGTAATCTTATCAATAAAACACTTCTATAATAAATCGCAGCACTATTGAATTTAATTACTCGTATTTTCGAGATAATAAAAAATTACTTAAGGGGATAATACGCTAAAAATTGGTAAAATGAATTTTCACCAAAAAATTGTTATAAATAAACATTTTCTTGTTATTTAAATTACATTTATTTACCACTATTAAAAATGAAAGATTTTGACCTAAATAAAGAAAAAAATTTCATAATGCCATTCTCCGTAGACTGGAAAATTTTGAGCTGGTGCTTAGGGTACACTTTTGACCGATAAATCAATTTTGATCTAATCACTGCCTTTTTGTAGCTAAATCATGTCATTTACTAATGAAGCTATTTATATTGTGAAGTTTCTAAATCCTAAATTGTTGGGTTACGAAAATCTCAAAATTTTCCAAAATTTTTTAATAATTAGAATTTGTTTTTAATTTTAGACTTTTTTCTACGGGGTACTCCCTTAGTACTAATAATAATAATAATAATAATAATAATAATAATAATAATAATAATAATAATTTTTTTTTTTTTTTTTTTTTTTTTTTTTTTTTTTTTTATAGAGGGGGGGAAAGCAGTTTATTGCCATCGTGTGGGACTCCCTACAAACATAGGACTACCCACTAAAACCCACCTCCCAAGTGCATGCCCGCCAGCCGTGTTCTTCAGCTATTGCTACCGATCGCGGCCGACGGGAGTCCACCCGGGAGACCCCTCTTATCTGGCCTTATTCCACCCCGGCACTAACCTACAGGAATACTTCGGGGTGGGGCCAGCCGTCTGCCGCAAAGGCACCTCCGTTCCAGGCTCCGAATATTATTGGAGGTCAGCCCGCTTTAGTCGAAGAATGCCTTCGACATAACGGGCTATTGACCTCCAATTCTCCTTCGTAGCCAGCATCAAGGGAACGACGTTGTCGGGTGTTAAGTTACCCACGTCGCTCTCAATGCTGGCTCTATCTTCCCTCCACCGTTCACACACGAAGAACGTGTGGTGGGCATCGTCCTTTTCGGACCCACAGTACAAGCACCGCGGGTCCATCGCCTTACCCATTCGGTGCAGGTACGCGCGGAAGTATCCATGGCCCGTCAGCAGCTGGGTGAGGTAGAAATTCACCTCCCCATACTGCCTACCGTGCCATAGGGACAGCTGGCTGATCAACCTTGCCGTCCATCTTCCGCGCGTTTCCCGCTCCCATTGCTCCTGCCAGGAGAGCAAGGTCTGCACTCTGGCAGCTTCCTTAGCCCTTACTGGTCCAAGCTCCTCCTTCCACTGGTAGACGTTTCGGCGCTCTATGGCTAGGAGGTCAATGGGTATGACCCCCGCCACTACCAGAACTGCCGGCTCAGACACCGTGCGATACGAGCTCGTCACTCGAAGCGCGCACCTCCGTTGAACTGCCAAGAGGCGCTTGCGGTACTTTTGGTGTCGCAGCGCCTCTGACCATATTTCGGCTCCGTACAACATTATCGACTCGGCGGTCCGCAGCAGCAGGCGCCTGACGCTCGGGCGCGGGCCCCCAATGTTGGCCATTACCCTGCTCAGGTTTGTAACTACCGCAGCCGCCTTGTCTGCCGCCTCTTTGATCAGGTCCCAGAAGGTGAGCTTTGAATCAAGCATCACCCCCAGGTACCTGACTACCAACTTAGTGGTAACGGCTTCTCCACCAACGTTCAACGGCACAATTTTTGGCACGCGCTTCTTCGTGAGAAGCACGATCTCGGTTTTTGCCATCGCCAGTTCCAGCCCATGCTCCTCCATCCAACGGCGAACACGGCCCATGATCTGATCGAGCAGCGTCTGTGCTATCTCCATGCTTCTAGCAATTATGGTAACGGCCACGTCATCCGCGTACCCGATCAGCGCGCAGCCCTCTGGCATTTCCATCCTGAGTAACCCGTCGTAGGAAATATTCCACAGATCAGGACCCAGTATGGAACCTTGGGCTGCGCCTGCCGTGAGCTCTCGTCTTCTCTGGCCATCCGCTGTGTCATACAGGATGTACCGGTCCCTCAGATAGTCCCCAAGGATCCGCAAGAGATACCTTGGTACATCAAAGTCCCGTTCCAGAGCCTGTAGCACGTCGGACCACCTTAGCGAGTTGAAGGCGTTCTTGACGTCGAGCGTCACCAGGAGACAGATTGGGCGGGAAAAGTGGTTTCCGCTCTCCGTACTCATGGCCGCCCTCACTACCTCCTGAACAGCATCTATGGTGGATCTTCCTCTCCGAAAACCATATTGTTTCTCGGAGAGGTCGCCCGCAGCCTGAATCACAGTCTGCAGACGCGATCGCACCAGCTTCTCCAGGAGTTTGCCCGCGGTGTCCAACATACACAGCGGTCTGTACGATGATGGCGCATCCGCCGGTCCTTTGCCCTTGCTTATCAGAACCAGCCTTGCCTCCTTCCAGGGAGCGTAGAATTTTCCAGCCCGGAGACAAGTATTGAACATGCAAAGCAAGAGCTCTGGATGACTTTGCGCCACAGCTTTCAGTACCTCAGATGGTACCCCGTCTGGTCCAGGCGCCTTCTTGCACTTCAAGGTGCGCACTGCCTTCTCCAGCTCCGCCCGGGTGAAGAGCGGAGCTTCGAGCCCATCTGGGACTGCGAGATCATCCGCGCGCTTCGGATGAGTGGGAAAAAGGGTACAGACGATCTGGTCCATGACCTCAGCGCTCATCGGGGCACTTTTCGCAAAGGCCCCGACTTTGCGCATTACGATCTTGTACCCCAAACCCCACGGATCCTTATTTAGATCCTCTCGCAGCTTCTCCATGCATCGGTACTTACTTGCTTGTATTGCCCGACTGAGAGCTTTCTTCGCCGTCTGATGCTCCATTATTTTAAGCGCCGAATCGCGGTCCCGCTTCTTAGCTCTCTGAGCTAGACGCCGTAGCCGTAAGCACCGGCGCCGCAGGTCCGCAATCTCTCCCGTCCACCAGTACGCAGGACGTTTTCTGCCCGCCGCCTTCTTGAGGGGTACCGCTTCCTTACAGGCCCGCAGGATCAGGTGCATGATATTGCTCGTCACCCGATCAGCCCGTTCAGAAGCTGATACTCCCTCCGGTATCTCCACCAGGGCTTGCTGACCGCGTTCTAGGGCCAGAGATAACTTATTGACGTCCATCCTGTCGATGTTCCACCTACGATGGCCGCTCCGAGGAGCTACCCTGACTGGCTCATTCTCACGTACGCGGAACGTGATGAACTGGTGATCGCTGGCTGTGTAGTCATCGATCACCTGCCAGTCCCGCACGTGTGCGGCGAGGTGTTCAGTCGCAAGAGAGACGTCAATAATCGTCTCTCTATATCCCAGTCTCCTGAAGGTGGACGTAGAGCCGGAGTTTAAAACTACCAGCCCTGTCCTGGACACCATGTCCATGACTCGTCCCCCTCTGGAGTCTGGGACTTTCTCTCCCCACTCCACTGCTTTCGCATTGAAGTCTCCGGCCACTATCAGCTCGCCCTCCACATTTCTGATTGCGTCCTCGAGGGCATCCAGCTTGGTCTGGAAACCCTCGATGCTCTCGTTCGGGGTGAGATAGCAGCTAAAGTATGTGACTCCACCACCCCCCACCCAGACGAAGCCACTACCAGATCCATGGCACACCGCGTGTAGGTGGTGTGGGTTAAAGACCCATATGGCAGCAGTTCCCAGCATATCCCGGTACCAGTTAGGCCCTTCTCTGTCCCGGTACTGTTCGCTGACAAGAACGATGTCGGCGTCTTTCTCGAGACAGATCTGGGCCAACAGGTCATGGGCCGTCCTGCTCCTATGAAGGTTGGCTTGCAGAGCCTTAACCATTTCGACGATTGCCTGTTAGAGCCTGTCGGAGGGCGCGACAGACGCTCGATCCGGCCACGTGCGCCAGCGATTCAGCCATCGCGCCTGGTTTAGCGCACAGGAAGCACCTGGCATCTGCTTTGCAATTGGCGGCAAAGTGCTCCTGTGCGCCACACCGATAGCAGCATTTGCTGCGGTCAGGTCCCTTGCAGTCTGCGCCCAGGTGCCCGTATCCCAGGCACCTGTAGCATCGCACGGCGACCTGCCGTCTGCGTATACGGCAGTTGATCCAGCCGATCTTTAGCCGGGCCGATTCAAGCAGTTTCTTCGCTGCCACCTCCGTTACGGTGGCAATAGCCAGAATCTGCCCAGCTTTGTTTGGCCTCGTAAGTCTTAGGCTAGCGGGCTCTTCTCCACTTCCTATTGCTTTGGTAATCGCCTCGCTAACCTCTTCCTTCGTGCTACAACAGTCGATGTCCCTTATGTCAAGGACGGCAGTGGGTGTAAGGATACGCATCGTTGCTGCATCTCCCACTGCGTCCTTGAGTGCCCGGGTGAAGCCCTCCTTTTTCGAGCTTTCTATTTTTTTAAGCTCGATCATGAGGGCTCCGTTCTTGGTGCAACGGACACTCCTAACATCCGCCCCGTGATCGGCTGGGTTGACCTGTTGCCGAATACCTCCAAGTATGTCGGCGTAGGTCTTGCCACTCGCTGGCTTTAAGACGATGGCTTCTGGCTTGGTCTTACCGGCCATCTTTGGTTTGGCCATCGATTTGGAGGCTTTAGCCTCTGTCTTTTGCTCCTTCTTTTTCTTCTCCTTTCTTTTCTTTTTCTTCTTTTTCACCTCGACCCAGTCATCTGGCCTGGTCGAGGGTTTTTCCTGTTTCGCCATAGGTGTTTGTTTGGGCGTCTTCTTTTTTTTATTCGACCGTCCACCCTCCACAAGGTCTGAGGGCGAGACGGACGACTGCCTTTTGCTGCTCGGAGTAGGCTGAGGCGTAACAACTTTTTTTGACCAAGCCCCGCTGGTGCTCTCGACCAGCGATCGCTTGGCCTTTATGATGAGGCGCCTGTCCTCCTCCAATTCCTCTATCTTGCCCTGCAGCACAGGCAGTCCATCTTTAATTGCCCTGCTGATGTTGGGCTGCTTCTTAAGCGCCTCCACCATGCTCTTAAGGATATCGCGGATTACAGCAAAGGTCTTTTCGCCCCTCACTTCTGCCGCATTGATGTCCTTACGCAGAGCGTCTATACCTGTAACATTAGATGACGTAAAGGCCAGGTGAGTCACCTTTACGCCACTGCAGTCGCTTGATGACGACGATCCGGGGCCCGCTTGCTCACCCCTGACGACCGCCGGTACTGGGGATCCGACCCCCTGCACCGTAAGGTTTTCTTTGATTATTAAATCTGCCATGTTTGGTTTATTATTCGGGGTTCCTTCCCCTATCTGATTTTGGTCCACCCCGAGTATTTTTATTTCCTCGGTACCCTCTATTTCTAGCGAGCGTTCCCCTATCCGCCGCCTGGGGAGGCGCCGGATGCGGGATCAGAAAACCCGACACCGGAATAATAATAATAAAAAAAAAAAAAAAAAAAAAAAAAAAAAAAAAAAAAAAAAAAAAAGGACGGCAGCGGCTACTACACGGACGGACGGACTGCTACCTGGGCAATCCACCGCTCACCAAAACCGGCAGTCAGATCGGCCAAAGCCCACACAGGGCAGAAGCACGATTTTGATCAAACCGGCGGAGGGGCAGACGTATGAGGATGTGTTACAAACCATACGTCTGAAGGTGGATCCTACAAAGACCAAGACGGACGTACGACAGATACGAAAAACAAAGCAGGGTGGGGTTTTGCTGCGACTCGGCAAACAGGAGACGCGGCAAGATTTCCAACAGACCTTGCAGGTCGCCCTCGGAGAAAAAGCCCAGGTAAAGGACCTGACAGCTACGATAACGCTGGAGTTTCTCGACCTGGACAGTGTCACGACTGAAAAAGACGTTACGGACGCTATCAACCGCGAACTCGGGGACAGCGCAGAAAGAAGGGTGCACGTCTTTGGATCCAACGCCCGAGGCTTGGCCCTTGCGGTATGCGATTTCGACGCAAGAAACGCGACCGACATCCTTAAAAAAGGAAGAATAAAAATCGGTTGGGTTAACTGCCGCGTGAGACCTAGGCTTCGTGTACCTAGGTGCCACAAATGCCTCGGATACGGGCACATAAAAAAGGACTGTAAAGGACCGGACAGACACCGGTGCTGCTGGCGATGTGGCCGAGAGGGGCACGATGCACAGGCGTGCAAAAACACACCTGAGTGCTTCCTCTGTCCCAAGAAGGACAACAAGAGCCTCGCACACGTCGCTGGTTCGGGCGCGTGTGCAGCATTTAAGGCAGCACTGACAGCGACAAAGACCAAGACAATAAAATGCCGGTAACTGTTCTTCAATGCAATATGAATCGGAGTAGCGTGGCACACGCGCTGCTTCCTCAGATTGCGGCGGAGCTGGACGCAAACATCCTCGTCATCAGCGAACAGTACCGGGATTTAACACCGCCGAACTGGCTCGCTAGCAGCACGAGTACAGCGGCATTATGGGTGCGCGGGGAATGGGCAACGCGGATCATCGCGCGCGGATCCGGGGAGAGCTACGTTTGGGCAACGGTGGGCGATGTCACCTACGTCAGCGTCTACCTTAGCCCGAATTATAGCGCTCTCGAATACGCGGAGAAGCTGGATACTCTCGAAGACGCCGTGAGAGACATCCCCGGCAACAAAATCGTGGCGGGCGACTTCAACGCGCGCGCGGTCGAGTGGGGAATGCCCGAGACAAACAGACGTGGACGACTACTGTTGGAGATGGCCGCAAGGCTTGAACTGACAGTGGCAAATGAGGGAAATACGCCGACGTACAGACGACCCGGCTTCGGGGACTCTGTGCCCGATGTGACCCTTATTTCGGACAGGATGACACAAAGACTGAGAGCATGGAGAGTGATCGAAGACTACACAGCCAGCGATCACCAGTACATCTCCTTCGGTCTTATAGACGAATCGCGTACGAGCAGTACTCGGGTAACTCGTCCCCCTCGTTGGGACGTGAAACGGATAGACTTAGACAAACTCGACAGACAAATGACGCGCGGGGAACCACTGTCACAGGTGGAACCTCGCGGAATGACTAATCGCGGCAGGGCTGAAGCGCTTGTCGGGGAAACAACCCAGTTTCTTCAACAATTGTGTGAAGCCTCTATGCCGCGGAAACGTTACGCACGCAACAAACGAGAGACATACTGGTGGACAGCCGAGATCGCGGACATCCGACATAGTTGCCTAGCACTTAGACGGAAGGCCCAACGGGCTCGCGACCGACAAACCGCACTAATTTTCTCCGAGGAATACAAAAAGAGTAGGAGGCGTTTGCGGTACGCCATAAATAACAGCAAAAAAGAGTGCTGGCAAAGACTGACGGACGAGGTGGACTCGGATCCCTGGGGCGCGGGTTACAAGATCGTGACTCACCAACTGGGGAGACGGGTTCCACCGATAACTAAGGACGCAGAGACGATGGACAAGATCGTCGACGGTCTCTTTCCAACTCATCCCGTGAGGAGGGAGGAAACCGTTGAACGTACAAACGGAGAATGCCCTCTATTCACGAGTGCGGAGCTCGCCAGAGCTGCAAACTCGTTGAAACCTAACAAGGCACCGGGCCCTGACGGTGTGCCGCCGGAAATCTTACGTTTCGTCGTTTTGCGACGACCGTCAGTGCTCCTCGACACATTCAACGGGTGCCTGGTGGAGGGCGTTTTCAGCAGACATTGGAAGACGGCTCAATTGGTTCTCATTAGTAAAAATAAGGGGGACCCTGAGAATCCGTCATCCTACAGGCCACTAAGCCTACTTAACACGACCGGAAAACTGTACGAGCTATTGCTTAGACCAAGGCTTCTACAGTCGATAAAGGACGCAGGAGACTTATCAGACCGACAACACGGGTTTCGAAAAGGACGCTCAACCATCGGAGCGATAACCTTTGTAAAAACCACTTTCAACAAGCATAACACCAGGTGCCACGCGACCAGGCCTCTGGTCTTACTGGCTACGCTGGACGTTAGGAACGCCTTCAATTCGGCGAGGTGGGTGGATATCCTGGAAGCGCTGGAAACAGCATTCCGGGTGCCCGACTATCTTCTCCGGGTTGTAAGGGACTACCTGAGGGACCGACGTCTCACATACGAGACCACTGACGGACGAAAAGACAGACGAATAACTGCAGGAGTCGCCCAGGGATCCATTCTGGGGCCAGACTTCTGGAACGTACTGTATGACAGTCTTCTCCGAATGGAGATGCCGACGGACACATCCCTCGTCGCTTACGCTGATGACGTTGCGGCCATTATCGTGGCCCGTGACACACACCTGATCCAGCTAAAGCTGAACCAGGTTATGCGGCGGGTGACTGAATGGATGAAAGACCACGGACTGCAAATTGCGTTACAAAAGACAGAACTTGTGCTTCTAACTAGACGAAGAATCGACACGGGGATACCGTTGACAGTCGGACGCGAATGCGTGGTAGTCCGAGACGAGGTTAAGTATCTAGGGGACAGCTTAAAGACACTGTTCTTATTGCAGTGGAGCTAACTTCAGCTTAAGGTAGCTAAAATGAGCTTAAGTTCCTTGTTTCAGCCATTTCAAGCCGCAGACAGCTTGGAGACGTGTTCTTATTGCAGTGGAGCTAACCTTCAGCTTAAGGTAGCTAAAATGAGCTTAAGTTTCCTTGTTTCAGCTCATTTCAAGCCGCAGACAGCTTGGAGACGCTGTTCTTATTGCAGTGGAGCTAACCTTCAGCTTAAGGTAGCTAAAATGAGCTTAAGTTTCCTTGTTTCAGCTCATTCAAGCCGCAGACAGCTTGGGACGCTGTTCTTATGCAGTGGAGCTAACTTCAGCTTAAGGTAGCTAAAATGAGCTTAAGTTCCTTGTTTCAGCTCATTTCAAGCCGCAGACAGCTTAAAGACACTGTTCTTATTGCAGTGGAGCTAACTTCAGCTTGAGGTAGCTAAAATGAGCTTAAGTTTCCATGTTTCAGCTCATTACAAGTCGCAGACAGCTTGGAGACACTGTTCTTATTGCAGTGGAGCTAACTTTCAGCTTAAGGTTGCTAAAATGAGCTTAAGATTCCTTGTTTCAGCTCATTTCTAGCCGCAGACAGCTTGGAGACACTGTTCTATTGCAGTGGAGCTAACTTCAGCTTAAGGTAGCTAAAATGAGCTTAAGTTTCCTTGTTTCAGCTCATTTCAAGCCGCAGACAGCTTGGAGACGCTGTTCTTATTGCAGTGGAGCTAACCTTCAGCTTAAGGTAGCTAAAATGAGCTTAAGTTTCCTTGTTTCAGCTCATTTCAAGCCGCAGACAGCTTGGAGACGCTGTTCTT
>JANSJX010000318.1:0-34299 GCA_026168455.1 Theocolax elegans
ACATATTAAAGGTTCTGTATGTAATTTTATTTAAGGTTAGAAATTTCTATTTTATTGGTTTGAAACTAAAATGGTTGATGTTAATTCTCTAATGTTGATATTTTTTTACGTTTTTTTTCAATGATTTTATAGATTTGAGGTTATGAATATTTATTTTATAGTTTATACCCAGACCGTTGTTAGTAATTTTACAGGTTATAATAAGGAGTATTTCTACTAATTTTCCAAATTAGATATGATTTGTGGTTGTTTTAGTCATTTTAAGATTTTGAGGTTAGAACCCATTTGTTGAAACTAAAATGATTCTGTTAATTCTCTAATGTTGAAATTTTTTACGTTATTTCAATCATTTTAGTTTATAATGAGAGTGTTTCTACTATAATTTTCTAATTTCGTTATGTTTTGATCATGCTTTATTAATTTTAAAGATTTGAGGTTAGAACGACTGATTGAAACTAAAATGATTCTGTTAATTCTCTAGTATTGATATTTTTTACGTTATTTCTATAATTTTATAGATTTGAGGTTATGAATATTTATTTTAGATGTTAAAATCTGACCTTCTTTAGTAAATTTATAGGTTATAATAAGAGAGTTTCTACTATTTTTCCAATTTCGTTATTTTTTGAGGATATTTTAATAATTTTAACGATTTGAGGTTAGAAATATCTATTTTATTGATTGAAACTAAAATAATTCTGTTAATTCTCTAATGTTGATATTTTTTACGTTATTTCAAGTATTTTATAGATTTGAGTTAAGAGTATTTATTTTATAAGTTTTAACCAGTTTTTTATTAATATTTAAACATTATAACAAGTATGTTATTCTATTAATTTTAGATGTTAAGGGTGTTTTTTATCATTTTACGGAATTGGGTCTTAAGTATATATGTGTTAAACATTAATAAGAAGGTGTTTTATTAATTTTGAAATTTAGAGATTAATGACGTTATTTTAATAGTTTAATAGTTTGAGGTTAAGAACATCTATTTTATAGGTTATAACTAGGATAGGTGAATATTAATTAATATTAATCTAATACAAAAATTGTAATATTATTTGTTTGTCTGCTTCATCGTTAGAAGTTTGTCATGGGTGAATAAGGAAGCCTGATTATCTGACTTGGACCCAAAATGCGCGTCGTTGTCTATCAAGTAATGGCTATATAGGGAAGCCTAAACATGCCCTCGCTACTTAGTCATTCCTCATGTGCAACATTTCTAATCAGAATGCTTTCATTTCCCTGTAGAATTTCAATTGTACTCCAGTATTGACTTATGGACTGACTTAATCATTTACTTAAGTATATTTACTTCAGTATTTACTTAGGTATATTTACTTAAGCATTTACTTAAGTTCGAGTGGAATCCCTAAAATAAAAACTATAAAATTTCCAAGTAATTACTTAAGATTCAATTCAAGAAGAACTTGAGCAGCAAGTCCAAATACAAAATATAAAAAATTTGGTTAATTCTTAAGTAACTTCTTAAGTATTGAGTAAAGTAAATACTTAAGTTATTACTAAAAGCATTAGAAATGTTCAATTGTTTATTTCAAACGCCTTCTGATTGGTGGGATTTTTTTTAAATCCTCGCTTGTGATTAGTGGGAGATTTGTCCTCTGGAAGAAATGTCCATGACCCTTTACTGTAGGTTTTTAAGGGGGTGTCATACTCAATTAAATATTCAAATTTCGCGCCAGAGAATAGCAGACGAAAAGTCAACTAATTTACTTGTAACAATTAATAATAACAAATTTATCCAAAGCCAGGAGTTAGTTGCCCTCCATCATGTAATTGTCTATCATTTTACAAAGTTTCATCTTATTATAACAATATGTCACCGTGAAAACCTTGAAAAATATAAGAAAATTGCATTTTTCAAGGTTTTCTCAGGTAAGAACAAGTACCTCAGGGACATTTTGTTATAAAAACTTGAAAGTTTGAAAAATAGTAGATAATAACATAAGGAAGGGCAACTAGTTTCTGGTTTTGCGTAATTTTGTTTCATTAATTGTTACAAATTTGTTTTTTTCGCCTTCTATTTTGTGGCGCGAAATTTGAATTGTTAAGTGAATATGACACCCCCTTAAATATTTTTTTATTTTAAGAATAAAATACATTATATTTTGAGGATAAGATCAAAAGTGTTGTTTTTCATTAACAAAATGAATTTGGGGAAAAACAAAAAAACACGTATTCAATATTTTTTTGTACTTAACATGTTCATAAATTTGTAGATGATTTGGTGAGTTACACTTGGATAGTGTTACTTGTAATACAAATACTAAGGGGAGAATTGATAACTGAAGAATGCAATTATTGTAAAGAATTTGAGAAAATAGCGAAAAATGGTACAGTAAAAGAGAAAAGAAAGAATAAATAATGTAAATTCGTAGCATCACATAGAGTACAAAGAATATTAGATTAAACGTGTATATACATATATATAATAAGATATAAACAAATGTATAAATATAATATATTTATTATAAAAACTAAAGTGAAGTATTTTATTCTCGGGAAAAACATGTAAAAAGAAAAATGTAATTAATTCTATACATGGCAAAATAAATACTATATATATATATATACTATATATGCTATATTATATTATTATATTAAATTATTTGTTACTATCAGCACGTATTTAAACTTATGTAAAAGCACGTGATTTTTTATATGCCGAATCATGTGAAAAAAATTAATTCATATGAAAAATCACATGCTAAATCACATATTATACTGGTGTAATTAATCACATGATTTATTAGCATGTTATCAAACTTATGTTTCAACATGTGATTATGATCACATGTATACATTTTCAGTAGAGATGTACATTACATTATCAGTGGGTGCTAAAAATATAATATTTTAATAAGATGTAATAATGAAGCAAAATAATCAGTATTATGATAATTTCATTATAATTTTTATAATACATTTTGTAGTGGTCACTAATACTACACAAATGATTTTTTGTTTAATCTACTGTAACATGCAACATGATGTTTGGCATTTATATTCACTTTAGATCATTGTTGTTTAGTATACATTTACGTTTGAAATTTAAATATATTACATTTGACTTATAAGGTTTAATCATGTTTTAATTAAAATTTACAGTGAAAAGTAAATACAGCTTGTACAAATCTTACCATTGGGCCAATTATAATGGCCAAGAAAGCTGGTGGACCAAAGTTTTCTACAAATAGACCTAATAATAGTGATGAATAAATTAAGGATTAATTAATACTAACAGAACTCGATTCACTTTATATTTCATAATTTTATTGTATTGTATACAATAATCATATTTATTTATATACATGAACCGCTTTAAAAAAATAAAATTAATAAATATTGACAACAATGTACTATAAAATTGTTATTAACCACATGAATTTTCTTCTGCTTCTTTTAACCATTTTATAAGTGATGAAATAGCGGCTTTAAATTCTTCATCAACACTTTGTTTTTTCTCTTGAATTAAATAATCTTCATCATCATCATCGTCATCATCATCATCACCAACAAAGTAACAAACATCTGTGTTGTCGCTCTAATCTTGCTCATACCATTTAATAATTTTTTCTTCAAATAATATATCAGTATCGTAGAAAAATTGTTATATATTTTTTGCATAAGGCAATATGTTTTTTATTTTTGCAAGCTACATCTCGAATAGATTTCAGACAATCTTGTTGAGCAATTTCTACTCGGTACAATGACTTTTTGATTCATCAAATGCAGCTTTTTGATAACATTGTATGACACTTGTCTTACGCTAATGTTGTATGCATATCTGGAAAAATTGATTCGATGGTGATGATTGATGTCCAATATATTAATATTGGTAGGAACGGTGACCAAAATTACTGACAATTTATTAAATCATCAATTTCAATAAATATACTTCTGTAATGTTCATTACACTTTACAATGTGTATAGTATGAATAGACATTTAACAAAAAAATCTCTTTCCTAAATTACTAGATTTACCAACAATAGATTCACTGTCTAAAGTACATCTTCTTAACAAAGTTGCATTCTAGTGTTTGATTGTACTTCTTGACATATAAATAAAATCAGGTAAAGACGATGGAGATGTGTCTGCAACCAAAGGATAACACTGACGATGCAAAATATCTCTACCCAATAGTTGATTAGTTTTCCATGAAGTTATTGGTAATGCATAACCTGACATGTTAAAAGTTCCCAGTATATTCTGGAGTTTAAAAATTCTTAATTTATTAAAACTCATCGTATGAAATCTTCCATTGTCTGAAACAAATTTTTTAAATATATAATTCCCAAAGTAAGAATAATCAAGTGGATAAAATTTAAAAAATGTTAAACTTGTTATATACAATTCCTGAAAATCACAATTATCTGCAAAAGGTGGAAGAACAGACGAGATCAACTTTCTTTTCGTTAGAAACAAAATTTATATAATCTAAAAATTTTCTTATTATCATAACTTTTTACAGAACTGAAGGCCATAAAAATGGTACAGACTATTTGAAAGGTATTGCTCCAAGCTTTCTTTCAAACTTTTGGATAAAAAAATCAATTGTAGCGCACTTACACTTTTTTTAAGTTGAATATTGGCATGTATTTTATATATAACATTTACATTGAAATTAGAAATTCTAACCCAGAAGTGTGTGTGTGTGTATGTGTGTGCGTGTGTGTGTGTACGTGTGATTTGTTTTTTCAAGAATAGATAATATATGTATTTTTTCCGTGCGCAAAAAAAAGTTGTGAATATAACTTGAAATAATGTGTATTAGTTTACTTATTCCTGATAAAACTCATAAAATAAAAACGGACCTAAAATTTAATGTAATGTTTTTAAAAATATGCACAATTTTTCGAAGATAAAATATATATTAATCAAGTATAACATACACTTTTCCAAATATCTATATGTGAAATATACAATAAATTAAAAATTAAATGCATTAATTATTGCATTTTTAAGATAATTCTATTATAACAGTAATGGCAAAAGAAAATTCAAATTTTAACAATGGCAATATAAAATACGAAATACATTTCAAAAGTTTTTCGAAAATTATTATTTTAGTAGAATTTAATTTAAATATTATTCAAATCAAATTTAAAAATTGTATGGATATATAAGTAAGTAGATTACGTATATTTATATAAACAATATTTTAAATAAACAAGTATGTATTTATTAGAAACAAAAGGTTATTTAAGGTATGCCTTTGTTTATAATAATTAAAATAAATATATGGGCTCTGTAACTAATGGGAAAAATAAATTGAATATAATTATGGATTAAAACGCAAATTTTGAAAGAGGGTGCAAATTACGAATTACGGGAGAAATGGAAGAAACAGGTTTTTATTTATATACCGCTAAAATGTTATAAATAATTCTTTAAAACTAATACAACAATTAATTTAATTAAGAAGAAAGTTTTATTACTCTAAAAGTACAAAATATTAATGACATATAGAACTCTTGGCGATGACTTAAATAAATTAATTTTAGGAGGTAAAGTTCTATTTAGATCCGTTTAAAGTAATCTAAAATTTTAATAGGTTTTTACTAAATACTACAATTAAGTATATGCACTTTACTATTTTTGGTAAGTTAATTGTTCATTAACACATATATATATATATATATATATATATATATTATGTATTACACCGCTGGTGTAAGTTATGTCCTAAAATACGTGAAAATTAGTGATTTTATGAGGTTTATGAGGCATAACTTACAACAGCGGTCTTGGCCAATAAGCTAACCCAAGCCATTCGAAAGCTCGCGAAAAATGTGAACATTTGAGAGGTGTTAGATTAAAATCGATTATGGTGTGGTAGCCTTTTTTTGATATTCAATATGTCCGGGTGTTCTATCTCTTCGAGATTTCAAAATTAAGAAATGTAACCAGGGTAGATAAGTTCTAAAGATTAATTTAAACAAAAGTTGTTTGTAATGTTTTTTCAAAAAAATCAACATATTTTGAGATAAATGGCTTTAAAAATAGAAGTTTTTCTATAAAATTGAAAAATTTCCACTTTTCATGGTCGAATAACTCTTAAGCAAATTATTTTTAACACTTAAATTTTTTTTGTATGTTCTGGAAGATGTTCCCAGCCTGTTCTCAAATTTTGGAGTGATTTAAAATTTTCATCGTACCACTTGACGTAAAATAGCCCATATATATGTATATATATATGTATGTATGTGGGTGTATGTGCGTGCGGCGGAATATTTATATAATATATACATATATATATACTAGGGGGGCTTCGCCCCCCTGCGCGCTTCGCGCGCCAACCCCCTATTTTTAATTTCGAAAATGGTTTTTCGTAATAAATTTATTTTAAATAATGTTTCAAATTATATTACTTTTTCACCACCATGGACACCTTAGAAATTAAACCGATTCACACAACACCTTGGAGGTACTGTTATAATGCATTGGGGTTTATACCAAAAATTTAATTTTTTTTTAAATACGATTATAATTTATAAATAAAAGTTTTTACCAAAATTTAGTATAATGAAATCAGAATAATAGTAATAAAAAAAATAAAGACATTAAATGTTAACTGTAAATTTTAAACTATATGAATTCCTATAAAGTTTAAATTTATATTTTAATAATTATAAATGTTAATGAAAATCGCCATGTTAAGGATCATCGCCAAAAGTTCTATGGCATTAATATTTTGTACTTTTAGAGTAATAAGACTTTCTTCTTAAATAAATAAATTTTTTTATTAATTTTTATTAATTTTATAGAATTATTTATATAATTTTAGTGGCATATAAATAAAAACCTGTTTCTTCCATTTCTCCCGTAATTCGTAATTTGCACCCTCTTTCGCGTTTTAATTTGCGTTTTAATCCATAATTATATCCAATTTATTTTTTCCTTTAGTTATAGAGCCCATATATTTATCTTCATTATTATAATCAAATTAATTCCTTAAAAAACCTTCTGTTTCTAATAAATAAATACTTGGTTATTTAAAATATTGTTTTCTATTGCAACGTAATTATTGATATTAATAATTATCTCGGGAGGATGCAAAAAATTTTTCAAATATTAATTAATAATGTAAATCGTTATTTGATTTATATATTGAGTCCCTCGATGGCAACCATTGACGTCGATTCAGCCTTGTAGTTGAAGCAGCAAAAGAATTCAATAAAATAAAATATAATAAAGAAAAATGAAAATATAAGATCAAATAAAATCAAATTATAATAAGATTTATGCATTTCATAATAGTTTTCTGATTATACAGGAATTAATTAATATTGAATTATTTAACAATTATTTATCTCATGCGGATATTCAACGTCGTTAGAATTTGTCTCTCTCCTCCGATGCGGATCTTCGTAGTCACGAGCGCTTGTTGACCCCGCGGCGCGGTAAGGGGAAACATACATAGGCGTAGAGTATAGATATAAATGATTTTTCTCATTTCGCGAATTTTACTTATTTATTTATCGTATTCCCCATTATTCGGATAGGACTGTTGCATAGCCCCCCTAAATAAATAATAAAATTTGTGTGCTAAAATAATCCTTTATTCGATTTTATCCCATCTAGATGGGTGTAAGACAATTACATCATCGTCTGGTGACGATGTTGATGTGGACTGGGCAGTATGGAATTTGATCCCAGGGAAACGCTTATAATATTCCATCCTAAAGCCTATAGGAATCTCAGGTGGAGGGGGCGGGATGTAAACCGCGGCCTTATGATTGTATATGAAATGGTGAGCCAACCACTCCTCAATGTACCATTCCTTATCCTTGCTTCGGTCGTTCTTGATCTTTTCTCTGGCTCGTTGGATTTCCCCCTGACACGTATATTGTCCGTGAAAAAGTGCGTATCGCAACTGCTCCCGGTGGATGTTGGCCAGTACAACCTCGAATTCCAAAGCCCGAGCTCTGTCTTCGCATTTTCTTAATTGGCGTTTCAATTGTTGTCGCCTACGTCGCTTTGTCTGGTTTCGCGGCATGATAGATTTTGAGACCTGTGGCATGGAATTTTCCTCTAATTAATTTTGATTCCGGGTCGATTAGTTCGTACGTCGCACAGGACAATACATTGGACACGACATATGGACCCTCGTACAAAGAAAGGAATTTTGCCGTAATACCTTGATCTGATACCGAAAAATTGCATGCTTTAACCAACACCTGATCACCGATTTTGAAACTATTTGTCGCCTTTTTGTTAATTTTTTCGGCGCGTTTTTCACCCTTTTGTTTAATACGATTATACACGAGGGTGAGTTTTTCCTGATGGGAAAGATTTTCGCTCGGTAAATCCAGCTTTATCCAATTTGCCCAAAAACGAGTGGGTTTTTTACCGGTTTGGATTTCCATTGGCGTGAATTCAATCGTCTCGTGGTATGCTTCATTTAAACAATTTTGGATGAACGTGACCCAACAAGCCCACGATTTATGTTGTCGGCCGACTAGCGTACGAAAAAATCGCCCTAACTCACGGTTAATTCTTTCAATAATATTGCTCTGTGGGTGCCTTATTGACGAAAAAATGGGTCTTATGTTTTCTGACCGAAGTTTATTCAACCATGTATTCGTCGTAAATTGCGTACCGTGATCACTCTGGATCCGTAGGGGTTTCCCGTAAGTAGGAATGTAGTGATCAAATAATTTCTTAATCGTGGTCTTCGTATCTGCGCGACGAATTGGGTATAAAACTACAAATTTAGAGAAAACGTCTATCGCAGCTAATATATATTTTACGCCCGCACGAGACGTAGGTAACGGACCATAAAAATCAATTGAAACAAGGTCACCGACTCCCTTCGGAATAATCGGACGCGTTTCGGCTATACTAGATCTATTACTTATTTTATTCCTCTGACATGAATCACAAACTTTTATTACTTTACTGATCGTACGTTTTAATTTTGGGCATGTGAAATCTTCACTGATCATCTTATAACACTTGAGGGGACCGATGTGCCCATATAATTCATGTGTTTCGTGAATAAGTTCGAGCGCGATTTCATGTGTTAAAACGTATCTAGATCCGTATTTACTTGTTTTAATCAGACCTCTCGGCTCTAATTTATAATTATTAACTTTTTTACCAGAATTTAACGTTTTTATTATTTTATTTAACCGCATATCGTTTTCTTGATATTCGCGTAGGTTTTTTAACATTTTAGATAAAATTGACGAAGGTTTACCGGCAAGCAAACAGGCTATTAATGCTTCGCTCTCGGCAAATTTCTCTTCGATGATTGGGATACGACTCATAGCATCAGCTAACACGTTCCTTTTACCTGGAATATAATCCTGGATTGCTAACATCCATCTACGCAGACGGCTACTCAAAAATCTACACGTTAATAAATACTCGAGAGACTTATGGTCAGTCTTAACAAACACTGTACTCGCTTTTACATAGGTTTTAAATTTTTCAAGCGCCCAAACGATCGCTAATAATTCGATTTCCGTAGTAAAGTAGTTTAACTCTGCGCCTTTTAATGTCCGAGATGCTAAACTGACAATGTTTTCATTTCCGTCATTGTCGATCTGACACAACGCTGATCCTAATGCTATAGAACTCGCGTCGGTATACAAAATATATGGTTTTTTCCGAACGGGATGATACAGAATTATTTGTTTCGAAAATAAACGTTTGGTTTTATCAAATGCTAATTGATGGTCTGCCCCCCACTTCCATCTGATTCCCTTTTTTAAAAGTTGTAACAAAGGGGCGACTTCATCCGAAAGTGCACTCGAGAATTTTGCGCAAAAATTAATTAAACCTAAAAATCCTTTTAATTGTTTCGTATTTCGAGGAACAGGAAATTCATCTATAGCCCGAGTTTTATCTGGATCAATCATGATTCCTTTTGTGGTTACAATATGACCAAAAAATTTTAACTCTTCACAAAAAAATTTTATTTTATCAAAATTTAAGGTTAAATTATTTCTTTTTACGCGGATGAAAATTTCCTTTAGTAGTTCGAAATGTTCATTATGTGACTGCGACACGCAAACCCAGTCATCAACAAAATCGAAAATACAATTAAAATGAGTAACTATTTGCTCGGTCGCGCGCTTTAATGCCGCTCCGCTAACCTTTAGTCCGAACGGTACGACTTTATAATGATATGTTTTTCCGCGGTGCATAAATGCAGTGAATTGCCGCGAATCCTTATCTAAGGCTACTTGCCAGAAACTCGCGGTTAAGTCGATAGCGGACATAACCTTCGCTGATTCGAAATTTTTTAATATTTCATCGATCGGTTCCGGACCGTCGTGATCGTTATGCAAACGTTTGTTTAATTCGCGTGCATCTAAACATATTCGTATCGAGCCGTTCTTCTTTATCACCGGCACGATCGGATTGATATATTGACTTACCGATCTCTCAATGATATCGAATTTTAACATTCTCTCGATCTCCATGTCTACCTTATCGAGAAGATTTATTGATACCGGATATATTTTTGAGCAGAATGGTTCAAAGTTATCTATTCTTAACGCATATTCAAAATTAATTATACGTCCCGGTATTTTTCGGAAAATCTCTTTAAAATCAATAATTAAATGACGAAGGGATGTAGCCTGGCTCTGTGTTAGATTTGGAGTCTCAGCTACCTTTTTATCGACTTCGTTTATTGTTAATTCTATTTCATTCGAGGCTGAATCATTTTGAGCATCATAATCGATGAATTTATCGGAATATGCAATTTCCCGAACGCAGAATCCGTTTCCTCTTATCTCTTGTGGATCAAGATAATTTATGCTATGAACTAATTCAAAAGGGTTAGGAAAAGAAACGATCAATCTATTCGTATCGATAACGACCTTAAGATGATGCTGCACGTCAATACCTATAATGCATTGTCGTACAAGATGCGGGATTATCATGAAATTAATTTCGGTTTTGAGCGAACCTATTTCTACATGTGCCCGAAATTGCTTTTTCAAATTAACGGATTTTTCGCCAGTAAAGCCTACAGCTTGCAATCCTACAATCGGTAATGTAGGGCATTTTTTAAACGTATCAATATTGTTGTCGTAGAATTCGCCCGATACGCAGGTTATTTTACTACCTGTATCGATTAATGCCGTAGTTTCAATTCCTTCGATTTTTAAATTGATTTCGGGGCATTTTACGGATATCTGTCGGCTATCTTTTTCATCCTCTTCTAAAAGAAAATCTCGACAGTTATCAAAAACGGAGTTTACTTCGCAACACGATGAATTAAACCGTTGAACTCTTGAATCGGATTCGCATTTTGTAGATTGGAGTTCCTCGACGGCATTTTCCAGCACATGATTATCGACGCGTATTATTGGCGGACTATCATAGGGTCGAATGACGGAGTTGACGTCACAATCTGACGTATCGGTCACGATTTCATCTGAATTACCGGATTCATCTGATGTGTTAATATTATTATTTCCGTTGGTTAAAATTCTATTTCTACGACGATTACGTTTTCGCTGTAATGTATTTTCCGCTTTTTCTGTTGCATCAAGCTCTAAACGCTGAGTTATTCTTTTAAAATTAAAATCCGAGGCTCTCGATGCAACTTTTACTCGTTTCCCGAATCATCTTCTTCTATTACGTCTAAATTTATTTCGTTAATCTGCGGTTTATTTGAATTATTACCACGATTTTGATTATTGCTCAGATTTGGATTACTCGAATTATTAGAGTTAAAATTGGAATTGTATCGATGTGGACCATTCCTCTGTGACGGCGCGTTATTACTATAACGATTTTCATAGGAGTTAGATAATGGAGTGGACGATCTAAAATTACTTTCACGGAAGTTACTTTGTTGTGCGCTACGGTTAGGCGAATCGCTTCTACGGTCCCGAAAACGTGAATTATCACGAGATTCGTTAAAAGGTACATAACGCGATATATTTCTCGTCGCATTTATTTGACCTGCTTGATCTAAAGAGTCTAAAAGCGCGACGAAATCTGTTATCCGTGCTATACGTTGTATGATCGTCGTTTGCTGAATTTGTTCGTCAAAATGGCGCGTCAAACGACGAATAATTGTTTTTTCGGTAGGAGCGTCATCCAACATAATCACATTATTGTATAATCTGTATACATATTCGCTACGGCTTAAGTTTTCGCGAGCATTATAAAAACCGAACTCCAATTCGTGACGGATTTGATCTTGAACGTTCTCGTTCCAATATCTATCTAAAAATCGTATGCGGAAATCGTTAATTGTATTAATTTGCGGCTCAACGTGTTCCCACCAATCTTTCGCTGGGCCTCTCAAAGATTGCTCGATCATAAAATGCGCGGTGCGTTCATCAACGTTGAACATTTCGAAATACGCGAGTAAATTTCGTATATAGCGCGTCGGCCTTTCATATGCAGCAGCGGAAAACGTTGGCAACTCGTATTTTATCTTCGCAAACGCATTTTCGCGTTGCGGTACCGATTGAGAAACATTCCGGAATTGTGGAGGCTGTGGAATTTGTTGTGCATGGATCGGATTGGGATTAACTTGACGCATATTTCTCAATTGATTTTGGTAATCATCGAGACGCACATCGTATTGACCCATTCGCCTATTCATTTCGCGCGATCGGCGGTCGACTTCGGTAATTTCTTCCGACATAGTTGCGATTTCGTTCATGTTTGCCGTAATCGCACGACCTTGCCGATTAACGAGGGTAGATATCTCGCCCGTTTGATGCCGTAATCTATCATAGTTTTGTTCTAAGCCGTGTAATTGTTGTTCATGCCTATTTGTTTTATCCCGAATATTTTGATTCCGGTTTCTGAGTTCTAACATTATATCCCTAACTTCGCGTTGGAAATTTGATTTATTTCCTAAATCTAAAAATGTCTCACTGCGTATACGCTCCGGGTTAGGTGACGAACTACGAATCGCGTTTAAATTTGGTAGCGAACCGATTTGGGGGTCACCTAATTCACTTAAAGGCGGGAGGATATTAGCGCATGCTTCTTCCCTTGGGAATTCGAAATTATCAACCCTTGCTTGATTTCGGGCCGAACGACGTGTAGGTTGTTTGGGGATAGCCCCCCGGCCTCGACCACGTTGATTATTAGACATTTTTATTGGTTAGTAGACACAAAATAAACAATTGTAGGGAATTTGTTATTACATATAGGTTTCACACACCTAAGCGTATCTTGTACGCTGTCCAACTCGACGGCAAGTGCGGTTAGTCCGTCCCAAAATTTTTCCATTCGCCGTGAAGTTCGAACCTCGCATCGTTTGACTACCTTAAAATTCGCTTCGATGCGTTCAAGGTTTTCCCTTAATACTCCCCGAAATTTCTCCCAACTTTGGCAAATCTTAATTAGACGCTCGCCGGTCTCTACAACGGCTGCCGATATATCCCGAATATCTCCTTCGATTCGCGCGACTCTACCTTGTAAATCGGTAACGTTATTTTTTAATTCGGTTAATCTTCCATTTTCCTCTAAATCAATTATCTGGGCATCTGTTGCTTTTTTAACCGATTTCCGGATGTAGTTCGACACGGTTAATCGTTGGCTCCTCACTACAATGAATTTATTAGTTACTAGGTTTTGTTAGTGTCATATTAATAAACATTAAAACATGACATCAAAACTACTGAACCAAGGCCAACAAAAAGAAAAGTACAAACAAAAACTTTGTCCGTTTCTTCAATTTTCCTTTACTGATTTTATCCTCTCAGAACCTCAAATGCAAGTCCCACCAGGGGTACCATTTTATGCAACGTAATTATTGATATTAATAATTATCTCGGGAGGATGCAAAAAATTTTTCAAATATTAATAATGTAAATCGTTATTTGATTTATATATTGAGTCCCTCGATGGCAACCATTGACGTCGATTCAGCCTTGTAGTTGAAGCAGCAAAAGAATTCAATAAAATAAAATATAATAAAGAAAAATGAAAATATAAGATCAAATAAAATCAAATTATAATAAGATTTATGCATTTCATAATAGTTTTCTGATTATACAGGAATTAATTAATATTGAATTATTTAACAATTATTTATCTCATGCGGATATTCAACGTCGTTAGAATTTGTCTCTCTCCTCCGATGCGGATCTTCGTAGTCACGAGCGCTTGTTGACCCCGCGGCGCGGTAAGGGGAAACATACATAGGCGTAGAGTATAGATATAAATGATTTTTCTCATTTCGCGAATTTTACTTATTTATTTATCGTATTCCCCATTATTCGGATAGGACTGTTGCACTATAAATATACATAATCTACTCACTTATATATCCATTCAATTTTGAAATATTAATTTAAAAAATATTTAAATTAAATGCTCCTAAATTAATAGTTTTTGAAAATCTATTCAAATATAATTAGTATTTTATATTGCCACTGTTAAAATTTGAATTTTCTTTTGCCTATACTGTTTATAATAGAATTATCTTAAAATGCAATAATTAATATATTTAATTTTTCACCCATTGTATATATCATATGGATATTTGGAAAAGTGTATGTTATACTTGATTAATATTTATTTCATCTTCAAACAATTTTGCATTTGTATTTAAAGCATTACATTGCATTTTAGATCCGTTATTATATTATTGAGTATACGTTTAAACATTTTATGAGTTTCATCAAGAATGAGTAAGCTAATACACATTCTTTCAAGTTATGTTCACAAATTTTTTTTTGCGCAAGGAAAATATACAATTATTATGTATACTTGAAAAAACAATTTTAAAATATATATATATTATATAATTTATTATTCCGCCGCACGCACACACACCCACATACATACATATATATATATATATACATATATATGGTCTATTTCACGTCAAGTGGTACGATGAAAATTTTAAATCACTCCAAAATTTGAGAACAGGCTGGAAACATCTTCCAGAACATACAAAAAAAATTTAAGTGTTAAAAATAATTTGCTTAAGCGTTATTCGACCATGAAAAGTGGAAATTTTTCAATTTTTTAGAAAAATTTCTATTTTTTAAGCCATTTATCTCAAAATCTGTTGATTTTTTTGAAAAAAACATTACAAACAACTTTTGTTCAAATTAATCTTTAGAACTTATCTACCATGGTTACATTTTTTAATTTTAAAATCTCGAAGAGATAGAACACCCGGACATATTGAATATCAAAAAAAAAGGCTACCACACCATAATCGATTTTAATCTAACACCTCTCAAAAGTTCACATTTTTCGCGAGCTTTCGAATGGCTTGGGTTAGCTTATTGGCCAAGACCGCTGTTGTAAGTTATGCCCCATAAACCTCATAAAATCACTAATTTTCACGTATTTTAGGACATAACTTACACCAAAGGTGTAATATATATAATATATATATGAGGTATTCCACGTGAACTGGTCCGATCAAAATTTTAAAATGCACCAAATTTTGAGTACACATTGCAAATGTTTTTCAGAATACAGAAAAAAATTTTTAGGTACTGGAATTAATTAGCTCAAAAGTTATTATAACCTCAAAAAGTGAACTTTTTCCAGTTTTTTTCAACACCAGCTGGGTTTATCGCTATTTAACTCAAAATCTATCAACTTTTAATATACAACATTATTTGTAACATTCGTTGCTAATTATGTGTAGAATTTATTCTTCTGGATTAGAATTTCTAATCTCAAGGTCAATATTACTTAAACTACATGTCAATATTCAACTTAAAAAAAGTGTAAGTGCGCCACAATTGATTTCTTTATCCAAAAGTCTAAAAAAAAGCTTGGAGCAATACCTTTCAAATGGTTTGTAGCATTTTTATGGCCTTCAATTCTGTAAAAAGTTATGATAATATAAAGAAAGACAAAAAATTCACAAAAATTAACATGGTATTTCCCATTTAAATTTTTAAAAAAATTTGGTGTTTCTTTAAATTATCATAACTTTTTACAGAATTGAAGGCGATAAAAATGCTACAAACCATTTGAAAGGTATTGCTCCAAGCTTTTTTTTAGACTTTTGGATAAAGAAATCAATTGTGGCGCACTTACACTTTTTTTAAGTTGAATATTGACATGTAGTTTAAGTAATATTGACCTTGAGATTAGAAATTCTAATCCAGAAGAATAAATTCTACACATAATTAGCAACGAATGTTACATATAATGTTGTATAGTAAAAGTTGATAGATTTTGGGTTAAATAGCGATGAACCCAGCTGTTGTTGAAAAAAACTGGAAAAAGTTCACTTTTTGAGGTTAGAATAACTTTTGAGCTAATAAATACCAGTACCTAAAAATTTTTTTCTGTATTCTGAAAAACATTTGCAATGTGTACCCAAAATTTGGTGCATTTTAAAATTTTGATCGGACCACTTCACGTGGAATACCCCATATGTATGGTAATAAACAATTAACTTACCAAAAATAGTAAAGTGCATATACTTAATTGTAGTATTTAGGAAAAACCTATTAAAATTTTAGATTATTTTAAACGGATCTAAATAGAACTTTACCTCCTAAAATTAATTTATTGAAGCCATCGCCAAGAGTTCTATATGTCATTAATATTTTGTACTTTTAGAGTAATAAAACTTTCTTCTTAATTAAATTAATTTTTGTATTAGTTTTAAAGAATTATTTATAATATGTTAGCGGCGAATAAATAAAAACCTGTTTCTTCCATTTCTCCCGTAATTCGTAATTTGCACCCTCTTTCAAAATTTGCGTTTTAATCCATAATTATATCCAATTTATTTTTCCCTTTAGTTACAGAGCCCATATATTTATTTTAATTATTATAAACAAAGGCATTCCTTAAATAACCTTTTGTATCTAATAAATACATACTTGTTTATTTAAAATATTGTTTTATATAAATATACGTAATCTACTTACTTATATATCCATACAATTTTTAAATTTGATTTAAATAATATTTAAATTAAATACTACTAAAATAATAATTTTCGAAAAACTTTTGAAATATAATTCGTATTTTATATTGACACTGTTAAAATTTGAATTTTCTTTTGCCATTACTGTTTATAATAGAATTATCTTAAAAATGCAATAATTAATGTATTTAATTTTTAATCTATTGTATATTTCACATATAGATATTTGGAAAAGTGTATGTTATACTTGATTAATATTTATTTTATCTTCGAAAAATTGTGAATATTTTTAAAAACATTACATTAAATTTTAGGTCCGTTTTTATTTTATGAGTTTTATCAGGAATAAGTAAACTAATACACATTCTTTCAAGTTATATTCACAACTTTTTTTTGCGCACGGAAAAAATACATATATTATCTATTCTTGAAAAAACAAATAACACGTATACACACACACGCACACGCACACGCACACGCACACACACACACACACACACACACACACGCACGCTCGCGCACACACATATACACTTATATATATATGACATATATATATAACATATATATAACATATATATAACATATATATGATATATATATAACATATATATTACATATATATATAACATATATATTACATATATATATAACATATATATAACTTCTATATATAACATATATATGACATATATATATAAAACATATATATATATGTTGAATTCTGAATTCTTAGACACGGCGGCGGCGGCGAAATATTTATATATTATAGAGAGATAAGTATATGTATTTTTTCCGTGCGCAAAAAAAAAGTTGTGAACATAACTTGAAAGAATGTGTATTTGTTTACTCATTCTTGATAAAACTCATAAAATTTTTAAACGTATACTCAATAATAATAACGGATCTAAAATTCAATGTAATGCTTTAAATACAAATGCAAAATTGTTTGAAGATGAAATAAATATTAATCAAGTATAACATACACTTTTCCAAATATCCATATGATATATGCAATGGTTTAAAAATTAAATATATTAATTCTTGCATTTTAAAGATAATTCTATTATAAACAGTATAGGCAAAAGAAAATTCAAATTTTAACAGTGGCAATATAAAATACGAATTACATTTGAATAGATTTTCAAAAACTATCAATTTAGGAGCATTTAATTTAAATATTTTTTAAATTAATATTTCAAAATTGTATGGATATATAAGTGTGTAGATAATTTATATTTATATAACACAATATTTTAAATAAACAAGTATGTATTTATTAGAAACAGAAGGATATTTAAGAAATTAATTTGTTTATAATAATCAAAATAAATATTTGGGCTCTGCATAGTAAAAATAAATTGGATATAATTATGGATTAAAACGCAAATTTTGAAAGAGGTTGCAAATTACGAATCACGAGAGAAATGGAAGAAACAGGTTTTTATTTATATAGCGCTAAAATTTTATAAATAATTCTTTAAAACTAATACAAAAATTAATTTAATTAAGAAGAAAGTTTTATTACTCTAAAAGTACAAAATATTAATGACATAGAACTTTTGGTGATGATCGTTTGTCATTAAATAAATTAATTTTAGGAGGTGAAGTTCTATTTATAACCGTTTCAAATAATCCAAAATTTTAATAAGTTGTTAACTAAAATACTACAATTTAGTAAGTATATGTACTTTACTATTTTTGGTAAGTTAATTTTTCATTAACATTTATAATTATTAAAATATAAATTTAAGCTTTATAAGAATTCATATAGTTTAAAATTTACAGTTAACATTTAATATGTCTCTATTTTTTTTATTATTTTTATTCTGATTTTATTACTCTAAATTTTGGTAAACTTTTATTTATAAATTATAATAACTATAGCAATACCTTCAAGGTGTTGTGTGAATCTGTTTAATTTTTAAGGTGTCCATGGTAGTAAAAAAATAATACAATTTAAAACATTATTTTAAATAAATCAATTACGAAAAACCTTTTTCGAATTAAAAATAGGGGGTTGGAATAATAAAAGAAGATAAAGATTGTTATTGACTATTTGAGATAATGTAAAAGAAAAATGATTGATTCCCAAGGAGAAAACCAGCTGAATGTTAATTCCAAATCGATCAATAGAAGAGAGTTCCTTTGCGACTTTTTCCCATGTACAGAAAAAGTATTTGAAAGAATGTTGGCCAGTGGTACAAAAGGCAATTGAGCGAGCATTTTGTCAAAGCAGAGTTGGACCTTATTGTCTCGTTTAATGATAAACACTCTCACAAGGTAATTATACTTTTTCTTTTAACATTGACAATTAACTGTTAATCTCTTACAAATTTTAACCTCCCTTAATTTAATTTTTTTTAGTTATCATAAAAAGATAACTATTTAATATTTTTTTTAGATTTTATAGACTATTTGAGCCTAAAGATTTGAAAAAAAAATGACTGATTCCGAAGGAGAAAACCAGCTGAATGTTAATGGTAATGCGTAGTCTTTAAAAATACATGAATTCAAACCGAAGGACAATCCACATCGATTAATGGAAGAAAGTTCCTCTGCGACTCTTTTTCCCATGTACAGGGAAAAGTATATTTGAAAGAATATTGGCCACTGAGATAAGAGGTTATTTATTATAACTGTGACTCCATTGTAGTGGATATAAATTAATGATTGTTTGAACGTGGTGAAATTCACTATAACTCCAGTGATTGGAAATTAAATAGTACAATTATTATTATTTTATTTTATATTACTCAAGTAACTGAGAAGTCCATTCAGATACTAGTGAAAACCCAATATACAAATACAAATCCTTGATAAAATCTTTTGAACAAGCAGAAGAAGAGAAAAAGAATAAGGAAGTTGAATTAGAATTTACATGGGGTATAGGAGTTAAAGAAAAGACTGAAAAATTAGTAAAAGAAAAAATGAAACAGAATGAAAATTTAACTTCGTTTTAACAGTATTTGGAAATATTATAATTGTGACTCCAGTATAGTGGATATAAATTAATGATTGTTTGGACATGGTGAAATTTACTATAACTCCAGTGATTGGAAATTAAATAGTACAATTATTATTATTTTATATTACTCAAGTAACTGAGAAGTCCATTCAGATACTAGTGAAAACCTAATATACAAATACAAATCCTTGATAAAATCTTTTGAACAAGCAGAAGAAGAGAAAAAGAATAAGGAAGTTGAATTAGAATATATATGGGGTATAGGAGTTAAAGAAAAGACTGAAAAATTAGTAAAAGAAAAAATGAAACAGAATGAAAATTTAACTCCGTTTTGACAGTATTTGGAAATCAAAAGGCGCGATAGCGCCTGAACGCAAGTATGCAGGCGCGTAAGCCCTTATTATACAGCTAACTAACCCCTCAGATTTTTTATATTTTCGTACATTTAAAATTATACTATCTATTTATGCAATTACAAATCTCACATCTATTTTTTATATAAGTTTTCACTTTACAATAAATCCGGTTTGAATTCATAAGTGCATAGTGGAGAAATTCGATGTTATTAAAGTTGCTTGCTGAATTCCGATTCTCGAATTTTTGCTATTTCCACTTTCTTTTTCATTTGATGGCAACAAAAAGAGATAGCGTCATAGGAGATGCGAAAGATAGAAAGAGACGAAATTTTTTCCAGCCCGTGAGAGAACACCTACAGACGTAAAAACTGTTGGCAAGTTGTTTGAGAAGTGGCCGCAAGGGGGAGCTACTGCGCTACTCTCAGCATTACACACATCGTATATATATATAAGAAATAATAAATGGTTATCTTTTTATGATAACTAAAAAAAATTAAATTAAGGGAGGTTAAAATTTGTAAGAGGTTAACAGTTAATTGACAATGTGAAAGAAAAAGTATAATTACCTTGTGAGAGTGTTTATCATTAAACAAGACAATAAGGTCCAACTCTGCTTTGACAAAATGCTCGCTCAATTGCCTTTTGTACCAGTGGCCAACATTCTTTCAAATACTTTTTCTGTACATGGGAAAAAGTCGCAAAGGAACTCTCTTCTATTGATCGATTTGGAATTAACATTCAGCTGGTTTTCTCCTTGGGAATCAGTCATTTTTCTATAAATCTTTGTTCTCAAATAGTCAATAACAATCTTTATTTTTTTTTATTATTCTTTCTGACACTATATGAAATATATAATATATTTTATTATTCTTTCTGACACTATGAAATATATCTATATATATATATATATATAGATATATTAGATATATATTAGATATATATATATATATAGATATATTTCATAGTGTCAGAAAGAATAATAAAATATATTATATATTTCATATAGTGTCAGAAAGAATAATAAAAAAAAATAAAGATTGTTATTGACTATTTGAGAACAAAGATTTATAGAAAAATGACTGATTCCCAAGGAGAAAACCAGCTGAATGTTAATTCCAAATCGATCAATAGAAGAGAGTTCCTTTGCGACTTTTTCCCATGTACAGAAAAAGTATTTGAAAGAATGTTGGCCACTGGTACAAAAGGCAATTGAGCGAGCATTTTGTCAAAGCAGAGTTGGACCTTATTGTCTTGTTTAATGATAAACACTCTCACAAGGTAATTATACTTTTTCTTTCACATTGTCAATTAACTGTTAACCTCTTACAAATTTTAACCTCCCTTAATTTAATTTTTTTTAGTTATCATAAAAAGATAACCATTTATTATTTCTTTTAGATATTATAGACTATTTGAGACTAAAGATTTGAAAGAAAAATGACTGATTCCGTAGGAGAAAACCAGCTGAATGTTAATGGTAATGCGTAGTCTTTAAAAATACACGAATTCAAACCAAAGGACAATCCACATCGATTAATGGAAGAAAGTTCCTCTGCGACTCTTTTTCCCATGCACAGGGAAAAGTATTTGAAAGAATATTGGCCAGTGGTACAAAAGGCATTGTGCGAGCATTTTGTAATATATTTAATATATTCTCTTTCCAATGTTAAGTGAAAGGGATGTTTAATTAATAATTATATCTTCACTTACTTAAATAATTTTAACAAATGTTGATAAGGTATTAATTATGCTGTATATACTTATAGTTATTGAATACGTTTTTTACATTTAAATAAAACAAATAAATAATATTTTGACACCATACTTGTGAATTTGTACACCTTCGTAGAAGATCGTAGAGGATCTTATGTATTACATAAGATTAGTTAATATAAAAAAAAAACAATTAAAGTAAATAAATTATGTAGGGTATATACTTTTCTGAAAAAATGTTGTGTTTTTCAACAGAAATACTTGGTGATTTTTAGTTTATACTTTTCAATAGACCAATAGTTCCACTTTCTTCTTTCTTTAAAGGACATTTTTACTTTTTACCCTATTGTAAAATGTGATTTTTATATTTTGCACTCTTTAAAGAGTAATTTTAGTTTATTTAGTCGTTTAAAAGGTGTAATTTTGGGATTTTTAATGTTACTTTAAAGAGCAGTAAAGTCAACAAATTACTCTTTTAAGGTTCAGTTTTTACTCTTAGCGGTTAAGAGTGTGTGATGAAACTTTTTTAATTTGTCTGAATTTTCCTGAACGAAATGTCAGACCCAAATTACACAAATCTATTGATACAATCATGTGGATTGTTTACAAACACTTGGTTAAATGAAATAATAATTACTTTACAAAACTACTAATAAAAACTTGTATTTAAAAAAATAGCGTAAGGCAATATACTGAGTTCACTATGTTGGGAACTTTATTAGATTAAAATAATTATGTATGTTCTTTAATTGATGATACAGAGTACTAAAATTGGCAGAAAGTATATAATTCTAGTAACAATTATAACTAATATTAGTATAAATTGTTTGTTTCTGATAAATACAAGGTTTTCTACACTATTAAATTTTATAGAAAGTTTCAATATATTATATATAAAATAATAATAAATAAATATAACAATACTTTCTGGCAACTTTAGTATGCTATATCACCAATGATACAATATAAATTATTATTTTAATCTAATACAGTTCCCAACATAGAGAACCCAGTATACTGCCTTGCGCTATTTTTTTAAATACAAGTTTTTATTAGTAGTTCTGTAAAATAATTATTATACCACTTCACTATGTATTTATAAAGATTCTACGTAATTTTACCAATTAATTCATGTGCTTTAAAGATATATTTACTTATATTATCTAATAAATAACTTTAATTATTACTCCCATCTTTTGTCTGTTTCTTTAAATTTTAATTAAATATTTTTTTTTATATTACAAATCTCCATATATGAAGCTTTTGCAATTGAAAGGACTGAAATCAAACTGGAACGACAAGTATTTTGAATCTAACTCCCATATTTTCTCTACTTATTTATATTTTATTACACCTTTTTTATATGTAACTTATATCAAACTGGAATCAACAAGTATTTTGAATCTAACTCCCATATTTTCTCTACTTATTTATATTATTTTATTACACCTTTTTTATATATTCCATAATAGTTTTCTGCAATAGAAAATATTGAAATCAAAAACACCTTCCAAGAAGGTGTCAAAACCCGCAAGTATTTTGTGTTGACACCTTTTTTATATGTAACTTATATTTAACATTTTATATATATATATACAGTTTCTACAATTGAAAGTACTGAAATCAAAGCGGCGTAATCGACAAGTATTTTGTATATCTTACCGTAAATTTGTGATTAATTAAACATTTACATATATTTCTTAAACTCCAGAAAAAGTTCTGCAATAGAAAGTACTGAAATCAAAGCGGAATCAACAAGTATTTATTTTTTAAAAATACAAATATCTATTAAATTGAAAACAAACATTTTTTCAGAAAAGCATCCTACAAATTTACATTTCAATTCTAGTCCTGTCATGTCCTACAAGCAATAAATAAATAATTTTTTAATAATTTTATTAATTTCTGCAAAACTGATAAAAAATAAATTTCTGACTTTTTTATTCTCTTTAAATACACAATGTGTATCCTTCCCGTGTTTTACAGCAATAGATAAACAATTTTATATAATAGTAATAATATTCATTTGTGCAAAATTAATTTCTGCAAAACTAATAAAAAAGTAATTTCTCTCTTTTTTATTCTCTTTAAAGAAAATAATACTTGCACCACCGTTGGTTAAGTGTTTCAAAATTTTTTTATGATTTATTAATATCCTCTTGTATACTGATGATAGTTTAAAAAAAGTTGAAATAAAGCAATCGAATGTTTAAAACCTAATATTTCTAATTTGGAATTGAACGTGTCCATTCTTTTTCTAATCATAAATAGTTGTCAAGTGCGGGTGCTTTGTTTAACTGCTGAAGTCAAATAAAAATTAATCGCTGATACGATATATATTACAGGTCTCATGAGAAACATTAAGTCATATACTTAATCTTACCTTAAAATATTTATAAGCCCTTGATAGAAACATGCATATGCAGTGTGTTATGCAGTTAGAATTAGACTTAACATACAAGAGAAAGAAAGCAATTCAACGAGTGGTGCAAGTATTTAAAGAGAATAAAAAAGAGAGAAATTACTTTTTTATTAGTTTTGCAGAAATTAATTTTGCACAAATGAATATTATTACTATTATAAATTATATTATATATTAAAATTATATATATTAAATATTATATATTATGTAGAAAACCTTGTATTTATCAGAAACAAACAATTTATACTAATATTAGTTATAATTGTTACTAGAATTATATACTTTCTGCCAATTTTAGTACTCTGTATCATCAATTAAAGAACATACATAATTATTTTAATCTAATAAAGTTCCCAACATAGTGAACTCAGTATATTGCCTTACGCTATTTTTTTAAATACAAGTTTTTATTAGTAGTTTTGTAAAGTAATTATTATTTCATTTAACCAAGTGTTTGTAAACAATCCACATGATTGTATCAATAGATTTGTGTAATTTGGGTCTGACATTTCGTTCAGAAAAATTCAGACAAATTAAAATGTTTCATCACACACTCTTAACCGCTAAGAGTAAAAACTGAACCTTAAAAGAGTAATTTGTTGACTTTACTGCTCTTTAAAGTAACATTAAAAATCCCAAAACTACACCTTTTAAACGACTAAATATAATATTAAGTCATTTCTTTCACAAGTTTGAAAGTCTTTTAATTTTGTAACATTTACATGAATCAGTGACTTTAATTGAAATTCAAATATTATTGTATACGTATTTTAACATTTAAATGTAACCAATTATGTCATTTCTTTGACAAGTTTGAATGTCATTTAATAAAATTTTCTAACATTTAATATTAATTTAAAATTAATTTCTGCAATACAAATAAACTGGTCATTTCTTTTTTATCCTTTTAAATAATAAAATAATATCATTAGAATTTAATATCATTAGAATAAATTAATATCATTAGAATATTATTTATTTATTACTGTAAAACATGTGAGGGCCAGAAATGAAAAATAATAGTGAAAGATACTTTTCATAAAAAAAAATCTGTATTTTTCAATTCTTTCAATAGCAGAAATTTTTTATACGAAATTTTCGTAATATTTAAAAAAATGTTTAATTAAAATTCAAAGAAATAGATAAGATAAGGTAGTTAGAATTAAAATTATTTATTTATTAGATAACAATGTCAGATTGAATTGCAGAATTTATTTATCAGATAACAATTTTCAAAGTTTGATTAGAATAACACAATACTTGCGAGTTTTGACACCTTCTTGGAAGGTGTTTTCGAATTGAACACTTTCAATTGCAGAAAAATATTATGGAATATAAGTTAGATATAGAAAAGGTGTAATTAAAATATAAATAAGTAGAGAAAATATGGGAATTAGAATCAAAGATATTTTATCTTATACTTTGAAATTTATTAGACAGATAACAATTTTATTTATCAGATAACAATTTTCAAAGTTTGATTAGAATAACACAATACTTGCGGGTATTGACACCTTTTTGAAAGGTGTTTTTGATTTCAGTTTTTTCAATTGCAGAAAACTATTATGGAGTATAAATTACTTATAAAAAGTTGTAATTAAAATATGAATAAGTAGAAAAAATGTGGGAGTTAGAATCAAAGATATTTTTTATCAGACCGATAACAATTTTATTTATCAGATAACAATTTTCAAAGTTTGATTAGAATAAATATATACCCACCAAGTGACTCACTTATTGTAAATATACTTGACGTATTTTATAGGCAATTATATACATATTTATTTTATTTCATTTGTACAAACCTGTAATTTAAAAATAAAATATTCAAATGTGACATCTTACAGTTTTAATAATATTTATTTGTTACTCTGCCTTATTGATAATCAAGTTATCTTGTTATCCTGCACCATAAAAGTGGCGCTGATAGCGCTGGGCAATTTGTTGCTTGGGCGAATTAAGCCCGATTCAAAATGTCGATCGATTAAAAATTTGAAAATTATACTTTATGAGGATAAGTTTATGCAAAACAATATAGCAGAGTCTAGTACTGTCTGCGACCACAGAGTGATTTTGAAAATAATTATACACATCAAGATAGTTATTCATAATAGTTAGGTTAGAAAATTTCGTGTAAAACTAATAATACACAAAACTATAAAGCCACCATAGTTTCTCTACATAAAACTAGAATAATTTCCTTATATAGTTTTGTCAATGAAACTATATAGTACAAGTGTTACAAAACAATGTAGATTCTTCACAGTTTCACTTCATAGATATATCTAGTACGATTTTAAACTAGATAGTTATATGTAATTTTTACCAGTGATATTATAAAACTTTTTATGTGAAAGCGATATATTTAAAAATTTTATAAAAGAATGTGCTTTTTATATGTTTATCTCTAAAACTATTTGTTTGTACAATAAGAAAAAGTTATGTAATTTTACAAACATTTTATTTATACAAAGTTTTATGTAGATCGACACATTTCAAAATAATCTTCAAAATACAATCCAACAAAATTTTAAAAAGTCAAATTATTCGAATAGGTTTTTAGCGATATGGCGGAGGAGTAGAATCATATGATTTCTGTATTATGAAAATAATACCCTATAAATTTTAGCTAAATAAATAAAAAATTGTTCGAAATTTTAGGTCATACATTTTGCGATAGTGTAGTATACGATCGCTCATTATATACTACTACATTTAAGCTAAGTAACATTTGAATTTTGTTAATAATAGATATATTTAATTAAATTATAATTTCTTGATACTTGAAAAGGATCACGATTAATTTTACAAAAGTAAGCCTAAGTATTAGTAAACAAATATTTATAAAATTAACAATTATCAACAATATTAACATAAGTGTCTATTTAGAAAAAGAAAAAAAAATTAAAATGAAAAACACTGCTATTAGAACTTCTATAACATTAATATTATGTAAAAGTAATAAAATTGTTATAAAAACTCATAAATGAAATAATATAATGTATATTATAAACGAGTTAAATTAGTATGAGTTAGTACTTATAGTAGAACTTACATTGTAAAAAGGTGAGGCAACCATAATACTTACACTTTTACACGTCATGGATTTATTGTTAAAAATACCTGAACCTTCTTTTACTTATTGTCAATATTTTTTATGTTAAAGTGAATATAATTTAAATAAATCGTATGCATAGTTATAATTATAATTGATACGAGCAGTTTCCAACACGTAAGAAAGTTGTGGTGGCCCTGAAAAGGGCCGATTGTTGCGGTTGTTTAGTTAATTTATTTGGAGCTGGTGTACTTAGTGACGGCCTTGGTGCCTTCACTGACGGCGTGCTTGGCGAGCTCACCGGGAAGCAGAAGCCTGACGGCAGTCTGGATCTCCCGGGAGGTAATGGTCGACCTCTTGTTGTAGTGAGCAAGCCTCGAAGCTTCAGCGGCGATGCGCTCAAGATGTCGTTGACGAAACTGTTCATAATGCTCATCGCCTTGCTGGAAACACCAGTGTCGGGATGGACCTGCTTCAACACTTTGTAGATGTAAATGGCGTAGCTTTCTTTCCTCTTCTTCTTGTGCTTCTTCTTGTCGCCTTTCGTAATATTTTTAACGGCCTTACCGGCCTTCTTGACTGCCTTTCCACTGGTTTTGGGTGCCATGGCTTCGGTAGCTGTGCTCAAACACAAACTGATGCCGACTCACTGTCTGCCGTTCCTTTTTAAGTCATTCGGAGCAGCAGCTGCGCGCCAACCGGTTTGAGACTCCCCACTGCCGCGAGTAGCGCGAGTATTGTCGACAGACGTTGGTGCGCAGCTGCTGTGTCGAAAGGTATAAATCGAGGGTCGGCCAGCCAAGCAGCATCAGTTCTTTTTATATCTGTCAGTTGACTCGTGTTACTCTATACAAAAAACTATCATGTCCGGAAGAGGCAAAGGCGGTGGCAAAGTAAAGGGAAAGTCAAAGGAAAAGATTGCCATTATTCGTCTTAGTTCTTTGCTCAGATTCGCTATCGCTTTCTCCGCTACAATATCCTGATTCGAAAGGACAACTTGTGATCTGAAAATCGCCTTTCTCCACCAATTCTTCGGTTCGTTTCTTGCAGCATCTACGAAATCGTATATTTCTAATTTTACCACCGCTAACCCATTCGTGTCCTCCGAGTACGATTTCAATTGGCCACCGTCCTCCGGAATTACAGTATAAGATTGTATTAAGCCAGTGCTCTTCGTTGTACAATGCCGAAATGTAGGATCGTCTCTTAAGTCTTCGAATAACTCTTGAAATGTCGTTGTACGTGCTATTTTCATTGGTGTCGGATTCACTGACCTTCGTCGAATTTGATGACGTTTCTTCGCCTGCGAGTGAACGTAACCACTGTTGCTTGGTTTGTCGACCGGTTTGTTGATTATCTTTGCTTCGTGACCTTCTTCTTCGCTTATATATTCCTCTTCGCTCGTGTATTTCTGACGTTGGTAATCCGAATAAGCGCTGTGTACACTTTCCACTTCGCTTGATGTTTCCTCCTCCTCCTGCTCCTCCTCTTCTTCTACTATGGCCTTGGCACGTGTCGTCGTTGGAGTTGTAAATCGACATTTCTTCTTGTTTTTCGTACACGATCTCTCCGATTTTTTGGATGATTTTACATCGGCATTGATAATTGGAGTATGTACAGTCGTGTATGACGTGGAAATGTCGTCCGTGTTTTGCGACAATAAATATGTGCATTTACCCGTTCCATGACTTCTAATAATGCTTCGAAAAAGTCCGGTTTGAAAATTCCGTGGTACTTCCCAAATATCATGGAGTATCCTTGCTCGAATACCCAATCGCAAAATAGTTCCACGCCACAATCTCCTAAATTTTTCTCTTTTAATTTCCATATTGTAAATTTTTTCATAATTTCGTTGTATGCTTTTATCTGTTTTATCCAAGCAATTTTTGATATTTTCGTTACCATTTCTATTATTATCGTATGATTTGATATTACTATTTCGTATTTCCATATGCTTATTAATAATTGTACTAAAATATGATTCTCGATCATTATTTTCTTTTCGTCGTCCGATGCTTGTTGAAACTTTACTTCCTGCGTGCAAGGCTGCTTTTCCTTTAGAGCACGTGCCGGTTTCAATAAATCTGTACATATCTTCTCTTCTTCGAAAATTTTCTGTGTTTCGTTTAACACTACTTCGCAATCTTGAGAGTCTTGTTGCTGCTGTTTTACTTCCGGATCCGCACAACTTTTTTTCAACATAGACATTTTCGTAATTTGCTTGAGGATCGTATCTAAGAGACTTAATAATGTTAAAAAACATTGACCGATGTTAAGCACGGTAGAAACTTTTTTGAATTTTTCTTAGACCCTACACCAGTATTTATACCTGAGTTCCGAGAAGAGAAAGGCTAAACCCCAAACCCATGCTGCTTTGAATTGCTGGACTCCAGTTCCCCGTCGGGCGTATCCATCGGCTGCTACGTAAAGGAAACTACGCGGAGCGCGTGGGTGCCGGTGCTCCGGTCTACCTGGCCGCAGTGATGGAGTACTTGGCCGCTGAGGTTCTCGAGTTGGCAGGTAACGCCGCTCGTGACAACAAGAAAACGAGGATTATCCCCCATCATCTCCAGCTGGCCATCCGCAACGACGAGGAGTTGAACAAATTACTCTCCGGAGTCACCATCGCCCAGGGTGGTGTCCTACCCAACATCCAAGCTGTTCTTCTTCCCAAGAAGACCGAGAAAAGCTCTTAAACGCTTTAACTTCAATTTTATTATACAATCGGCCCTTTTCAGGGCCACCATATTATCCAAACGTATAAGAATAACTTTTATCGGAAGTAAAATAATTAACAAATAAGTATAATAAGTATTATGAAACATATTAACTACGTAATTAATTTGTTAAGTATGTTTAATAAATAAACGAATAAAGTATATTATTTTATTGGTGTATTAATTATTAATTAAATTATTATACAATAATATTAACTAATACAATTAATTACTAAAGATATTTATGCTTAAGGGGACAAGCCTAGGTTAAAATTGAAAAAATGAAATTCAATATTAACAACTAATAATTTTTTCATAATAGTTGAAAACATTTGTTAATTGTTTATAATAAATTGAACAATTTTTATTTCATTATTGGTTGATCATCGGCCCATTGATTTTTGGGATCGGGATATATTATTTTGATAATCTACTCTGTCGATAAGGCAGATTAATAAACAATTATTATTAAAACTGCCAATTTGCGACATTTAAGTTATTTTTAAGACAATTAGTATTTTAAATATATCTACATAAATTATTTATAAAACAGATTAATAAAAAATGTTCTATTAGTTTAAACTAATTTGTACTTGATGACCGTAGTTAGATTATTGGCCAAGACCACCGATGAAAGTTATGCCTTAAAATACATGAAAATTAGTGATTTTATGAGGTTTATGAGGCATATCTTACACCAGTGGTCTTGGCCAATAATCTAACCCAAGCCATTCGAAAGCTCTCGAAAAATGTGATCTTTTGAGCGGTATTAGATCAAAATCGATTGTGGCGTGGTCGCCTTTTTTTATTTTCAATATTTCCGAGTGCCCTATCTCTTTGGGATTTTAAAACTAAGAATTGTAACCTAGGTAGATAAGTTCTAAAGATTTTTTTGAACAAAAGTTGTTTGTAATGTTTTTTTAAAAAAATCAATAGATTTTGAGATAAATGGCTTTGAAAATAGAAATTTTTCTAAAAAATTGAAAAATTTCCATTTTTCATGGTGGAATAATTCTTAGGCAAATTATTTTTAACACCTAAAAATTTTTTTTCTATCTTCTAGAAGATATTTCCAGCCTATTTTCAAATTTTGGAGCGATTTAAAATTTTCATCGTACCACTTGACGTGAAATAGCCCATAAACAAGTTCCAAACATTTGCGCATGTATAAGCGTTGCGTTAGCTTAGTGGATAGAGCGTTTGCGTTTGGTACGTGCCTTGCGGGGTTCGATTCCCGGTTAGGGCAAAAATTTTTTCAGCGTTTTTCTGCGTCAAATATATGTAATTAGTGTAAATATATAAACTAAAACAATATAAAAATACCTATAAGTTAATTAAAAATAATAATAAGATTCGCGAAAGAAAAATTCTTTTCAATTTTTTTTTGAGTTATGTATATATAAATACTTTTTAATTTCTGTATTATTTTTGTATTCTTTAAAAATGCTTTAAAAATCCTAATTGCTCAATTTATGAGATAGGTAAATTATTTTATATTAATATAAAATTGTTTATAACAATAACGTAATAACGTTTAAGTAATTTATAAGCCTGAAAAATATAAGAACAAACTTATAACTATTTTATACGTAGAAAATGCCGAATCCCAATAGACCATATTTAATGTGTTATTTAGGGACCAAAAAACGTTACACATATAGAAATAAAATAGCTATTTTTTTTACCCAGAATATTGGTAGTACAGTATAAAAAATTCCTAGTTTATCGGCAAAAAATTGTTCGTATTTCCACCAGGGCACAGCTGTAACCAATCAAAAAATCGAATTTTTTGAAAAAAATGACTTTTTGGCCATTTTTATCACTTAATAACTCAAAATCTAACAATTTTTTCTTATATACATTAAATTTGAAAAAGTTTATAAATTTCAAGAAGAATCTGTTGAAATATTTCATTTATATTAGTTTAATTTATAAAGTTTTAGAAAAAAAGGGTTGTACGATTATAAATATTTTATCCATTCAAAAATCTAATTCATCGATGATTAATTATCTTCAAAATGATGCAAAGTTTGAGTGCGGCAGAGCATTTCAGAGAAAGTTATGTTGTTTTTAGGCAAATTTCTTAAAAAAAGAGAGCGAATGCATTTTATGAAAAAAAACATAGTAACCGTATACTTGCATTCAGACAATATGGCACTAATATTCTTCAATAATACTAAAATATACTATTTAATGTTAGTTACTGATACTTTTCAATCTCTAAGCTGCTTACAAACACAAAGCAGTAGGTATAATCAGTTATACCTGTTATACATTTTAATAAGTTTCAGGTATTTATCCAATTATATAACAGGTGTAACTGCTTATACCTACTGTTTTGTGTTTGTAAGCAGCTTAGAGATTGAAAAGTATCAGTAACTAACATTAAATAGTATATTTTAGAATTATTGAAGAATAATAGTGCTATGTTGTTTGAATGCGAGTATACGGTTACTCTGTTTTTTCATAAATGCATTCGCTCTCTTTTTTTAAGAAATTTGCCTAAAAACACCATAAACTTTCTCTGAAATGCTCTGCCGCACTCAAACTTTGCATCATTTTGAAGGTAATTAATCATCGATGAATTAGATTTTTGGATGGATAAAATATTTATAATCGTACAACCCTTTTTTTCTAAAACTTTATAAATTAAACTAATATAGAGAGTCTTGTTGCTGCTGTTTTACTTCCGGATCCGCACAACTTTTTTTCAACATAGACATTTTCGTAATTTGCTTGAGGATCGTATCTAAGAGACTTAATAATGTTAAAAACATTGACCGATGTTAAGCACGGTAGAAACTTTTTGAATTTTTCTTAGACCCTACACCAGTATTTATACCTGAGTTCCGAGAAGAGAAAGGCTAACCCCAAACCCATGCTGCTTTGAATTGCTGGACTCCAGTTCCCCGTCGGGCGTATCCATCGGCTGCTACGTAAAGGAAACTACGCGGAGCGCGTGGGTGCCGGTGCTCCGGTCTACCTGGCCGCAGTGATGGAGTACTTGGCCGCTGAGGTTCTCGAGTTGGCAGGTAACGCCGCTCGTGACAACAAGGAAAACGAGGATTATCCCCCATCATCTCCAGCTGGCCATCCGCAACGACGAGGAGTTGACAAATTACTCTCCGGAGTCACCATCGCCCAGGGTGGTGTCCTACCCAACATCCAAGCTGTTCTTCTTCCCAAGAAGACCGAGAAAAGCTCTTAAACGCTTTAACTTCAATTTTATTATACAATCGGCCCTTTTCAGGGCCACCATATTATCCAAACGTATAAGAATAACTTTTTATCGGAAGTAAAATAATTAACAAATAAGTATAATAAATTGATCGAGGATAGTGCCAGTGATCGTGTTATTATACATAGTTGCTAAAAGTAGAAATTATTCTCTGCACCCTTCGAAATATCCGAGTAGAAATTTCATTATAATTTAAACAATTTCTGGCGATTCACATCGTAATTTGACAAGTTTTGATAAATAAATGGTATAATGGCTGAAACTCTTTTTTTTTTTATTTTCATGTTATTGTTTACTACTGGAAGTAACGAATTGCGGTATTGTATTATTTAATTGAGGCGCTTAATTAGATTCGCGTTATTATTATTAACAGTTCATTATTATTTTCGAGAGAAAGGAAACATTTTTGCTTGAAATATAACGAGTCGTCAGTTCCTATGTAAAGTAAGTTAATTATCCTTTTAGAACTATTTAGATTGTTAATTATTTAACTAACTACTTTCATTTCTTATTTACTTAAACAATTCAATTGAGTATTTTATTGTTCCTAATGTTTGCATAGTTTGCTCGTCCGTAATCTAAATCGTTATAATCTCACAGTTGCAAATACGAGTTACATATCGATTACAAGAAAATTCGTAGGTATTGTTAAAAAAGAGAAGGAAGAAGTGGAAGAAAAAAAGAAAAAGATTCAATTCCCATCACCGAGGCCACTTTTGTTTATCCAACCGACATTTGATTTAACTTCCGATTAGGTCGGAAACCGGCCGCGGTTACTCGGCAATCCGTCGCAAACTGCATCCGTTCTCTCCCATTCGGACAGGACTGCAGACGCGAGATAATGGAATGCGCGAAACCCCGAGGAGCGAGAGAGATGGGAAATCCAATTCCTGGGCAGCTACATTGCCCATGAAAGGACGATAGCTTGCTCTGACGTTTTCGCGAGCACCTTCCCTCTTCT